>SCDT01002157.1:8338-18606 GCA_004143765.1 Drosophila melanica | reverse complement strand
CTCTTCTTATCGGTTATATATATATATATATATATATATATATATGTGTGTGTGTGTGTGTGTTTAGGTTTGTGTCATGCTGTTGCTTGAAATTGCGCATGAGTGCACACAGACACACTCACACACACTCTCACACACACACCTATTCTGCTTTGGCTGCTCCTCATCAACCTGCTCATTATGATCAGCATGCTCATTATTATGCGGCTCATTACGATCTTCTGCCGTGTGTCTGTGCGGTAATTGCAGTCTTTAAGAATGTGTTTTTTTTTTTGGGCCTTGCTGTGCTCTCTCCCCTTTTTTTCTCTCTCTCTCTCTCTCTCCTTGTTGCTCTCTCCTCTCTCTCACTTGCCTGTTCTCTGCTCTCTGCTCTCTCTCGCTCTTGTTTCTTTTTCTTTTGCTGCTGCCTTTTTTTTTTTACTTTTTATCTTTATTTGCTCAATTGTCGTCATCGACGGCGACGGCGACGTGCTCGCTGCTGCCTCAGCCTGTTGCCTGTTGCCGTTGTTGTTGTTGCTGCTTTTTCGCTAAAATAATGCTAAAGTAAAGTGAAGTAAGAAGCAATACAAGAAGAAGAAGCAGCAGCAGTATAAGCGGCGACGGCGGCGGCGCAAAAAAAAAAGTAAATGAAGAGCGGCCGGAATACCTGTTTTACCTGTTTGTATACCTACTAACGTACTAACACTGTTATAGCGGATTCACGGCGCACACGCCTGGCAACAACAACAACAATAACAACAACAACCACAACAACGCTTGAAGACGCAACCAAGCCCCAAGTCGCCTTTTTTTGCGCTGTCGCAAATCGCAACCCAACCCAACCCAAGACGCAGCTACCCAGCAAAGCGTCCCCCCGCCATTGCAGCACCACCCGCTCCACCCCCCAACCGCACCTGGCCCTGCTCCTCATCTGCTGCTCTCTTGCATATGTTTTTCATACTCGTGCACGAAGTGAACAGGGTGTATTGGGTTTGCTGTTAATGTTAGATGCCTTCTCTAAAGAGCGCTTAAATCTTTTTTAGATACGCCCACTTAAGGCGTGGCAATTCCAGAGTTAACAGTTTTCTGATCTGATCTTCTCGAAAATTAAAAATATTGATGAATTTCTCCAATATAACATTAATAACTTGAACAGTTTCCTTCGAGTATTGCTGAATCGGTTATACCCGATTGCAGCGTACTTGCTTGTCTTTTTTGCTGCTGCTCAAGTTCTTGTGCCTCGGACTTTGGTTACATCTTTTGCGTTTGTCGCTTCGGCTTTTGCTTTTGCCAGTTGGATTCACGGCAGCATCTCTGCCCAATTCCTCAGTTTCCTTAGTTCCAGATTCTGTCGCTTGTCGCCTGTCGGTTTGTCTCCATGTCGCTTGTCGTTTGTCGTTTGTTGTTTGTTGTTTGTTGTTTCCTTTTGTGCCGTTTTATGAACGCTTCACTTTTTTCTGACGCAGGAATTTTCTGCTCACCTTAGCAGCAACTTAACCCCCTCCCCCCTCCGTTGGGCCATGTCTATTTTTGTAGTCGTTTTAAACGTAATGAACTGCCAATATATAAAGCAATGGTTACAGCGGTCAGTGGGAAGGGGGCGGGGCGGGGCGCGTGGTGGTGTCTACCTATGCTAATTTATGTTGACATTCATATGGAAAGCACAGCTGGCAGACTAAAAAAGAGTCGCATTAACTCTTAGACGAGCCAATGTTTTAGCTTAACTCTCGGTGATTACCGACTGCTGCTCTCTAACTAACCCCAACCTTACCCCCGCCCAGCATCCCCTGCTGCCCGCTTGGCCACTGCGCGTTTTGTGGTCGCTATAAATTGATTGAAGCTAAAACGTTTCTTGTGTGGCTGCTTCTCCGAGGGCCATGATTTGCTGGCCAGATTGCCTTTGCTCCTAAATAAAAGCGAAAACATCAATTAGGGTTTTCATGGAAACTGTTAACTGTTGCCAGAAATAAAGATTGTGATAGAAAAATAATATCCCAACATTGTGATCAAAATAATTCTAGTGAGAATGAATCAAATTTTGTTACGTTTAGGTTTAACTTTTTTTATTACTTAATTTCTGATAATATTTTCCTAATTCCAAATCCTAATTTATTTGTTATGTTTTTAAGGAATATTTATCTGCATTAATTTGGTTATGCCAAAATTGATCATGGTAAAAATTAAAACTTAAAACACTTAAATTTTTG
Organism: Drosophila melanica; assembly: GCA_004143765.1. Taxonomy (NCBI): domain Eukaryota; kingdom Metazoa; phylum Arthropoda; class Insecta; order Diptera; family Drosophilidae; genus Drosophila; species Drosophila melanica. The sequence goes on along the minus strand of SCDT01002157.1, from coordinate 16,420 downwards.
GCCAAAATGCAAAAAAATTAATAATGAAGGTATTTCCAACAATAACTCACCTTGATTTGACAGCCAAGCCAACTTTTCTAGCCAAAAGTCTGACAGCTCTTTTTATCTTTGTAACTCTCATCGAATCTTATCGCAGCTTTCCATATGCTTAACCGATGTTATTATCTTAGTAAATATAACATTTACTCAATGGGAAATCTTCCTATAAAAGGCTCGAATATCGTCGAGCGAGTTCAGACTAAATTGTTCCTTTTTAGTTGCACATTTTTTAAAATTTTCTTTTTACTTATTTTTAATTTTTTAATTTTATTGGAATTTCTGCAATAAATCATTCAACATAAATTCAGCTTCAGCATTGATTTAAATACTACTCTATTGACCGTTAGATTGCTAACTTTGGTAACATTGGCTTGTAGGCAATCAAAATAATTTTTTTTTTACATTTTTTTATGCAAGAACAATATGGTTTCTACTACTTCCTAACTATCTTTGGCGGTGTTTTTCCTTGTAAATAATACGCAAATAAATCATTTCTACACTTTAATTTTTTTCTCAAGCTGAGAAAATGTTTAAATTATGATGTAATATTGTTTTTTTCTTTTTCGCCAGGATTTGATTCCTGTTGATTATTTTGATCCTGGAAACGGGAACATTATGAAATTGAACTCATGTTGTTGCACTTGAGTATTTGGAGACAACAAATTGTATAAAATTTCCTATTTTTTTTAACGAAAACCAAAGTATTTTTTCTGTTTCATTTGAGCCATTCTTCTGTTTTGTTTTAATAATTATTTTATCTTTGCCAAAACCCAACCGATATGGGACTCGAATATTAAATCTAATCTGATATTAAAAGTTTTACGTTTCTTTCTTATATTCCGTTATTGAAAAACCAATGCATATTAAATGTTGAACTTGACAATGTTTCTTTGTCCGTGTTTGTTAAGGCTGATAATATGTATTTTTTAAGGCAACAAGAACACCAACAACAACAACAACAACAACAACGACAGCAATCACCGCCCTAACCGTATTGGGCACCTCCCGTCTTAAATATAAGAAAATGTTTATCGTTGTGTTGTCAACACCTTTTTTTCTGCTACAACTACTGCTCGACAAAAATATATATGTATATGAACAAAAAAAAAAAAACTATACATATATCATATAAAATAGGCGAAAAAAAATTTAATTAAAATTGTATGCAAGGTCGAAATTAGTTGCCAACGTGGCCCTCAAGTCGAAAAACTTAATTCATAATTCATTTAAAGAGCGCACCGTGCCGGCTTGGCCCCTCCCCACCCCTCCCCTTCCCACGAATACACTCAGGCGCATTGCCTGCTGGTTTGATCGTCGTAATGTCGTTGTACCTTCAAGAGTTGCGAGACGTTGTGCACGTTTTTGTTTTATTTAAGTTTTTTGTTGCCTTTTTTTTTGTTTTTTTTTGCGTTTTAGACCTGTTTGCCATATTAATCAGGCGACAGGCAGTTCAGAATGGGCCAGATCATATGGGTACTGCATGTGCGGCTAGGTTTCGTTGTTGTTGTTGTTGTGCTTCTAGCTACTTAGCGACTTTGTATCTTAGTCAGGCAATCTAGCGATATATTAAATGTATTCCTTAATATCTCTCTCATTATTTTGTCTGCTCGGCGGCAAAACAAATTTTCCTTTACATATCTGAAAATTGTTATAAACTTTTTAAAAACAAAAGATTTTCTATTATTTTGAAAAAGACTTAGGCAACGAACTTTAATAGACAAGCTTTTTGTTAAAAAGTTTTTTTTTTCAAATTTTTTTTGATAAATATTTACATAATTTTTTAAATTAAGTCGCTTAAATATTTTCTCAAATGAAAGCAATCAATCTGTCTGCATAATTTATCAAATTTATAAATGTTTGGCTTTTGGCGGAAATTGCCGAGACGAAACCTTAATAGCTTCTTAAGCGCGGCGTTAACAAAAGATCGAAACAATAAATGTTGCTATTAATTAATATAAAACAATATTTTCTCCTTTTATGTAGTCAAATTTGGTTTCTTTTCTATGAAAAATCCTAGCAGACAGTGCATTAAATATGCTGTTAATTCTGTGAACAAAAGTCTGCAAACTCGCTTTGCATCACAATATATATGTCTGGGGCATACAATTTCTATAGGCTATATCTAAATATATCTTTCTTTATCCTAATTTAGCCCTTACATTTATCAATCTAAAAATTCTTTGGCAGAAACAAAAGACTTAGGCAACGAACGTGCATCATTTTTGTAGGCGGTTATTTTTGCATATTTTTGTGGGCGTGTTTTTCTTTTTGCACATAACAGGTAGCACAGGTCACTCAGGTGGGCGTGCTGGCACTGGCTGCCTAAGCCTTTCGGCTTTGACAGTTATACAATAAGGCTCGGAGACAAAAGACGGGGGAGAGGGAGATAAAGACGGATAAACCGATAAACAGATAAACGGCTAAAGCGATAACAATGCTGAATGAAGGCAACAAGTGCAAGTGACAACAACAACATAAAAACAAAACAAACAAAAAATACAAGCGATCTAAGCAGCAGCAATTTTAGTTGTTGTTGTTGCTGTTGCTGCTGCTGCTGCAACATTTCTGGCTAAATATTTTTGTGAGCGAGCTGCGCCGTGGGCAACGCCTTTTGCCCAGTCGCTGCGAACAACAATGGTAACAAGTGCTCGCAAATTGTTGTCTGCCAGCCACAGCAGCAACGAAAAACACAACAAAAGCAACAATCACAGCCACAACAGCAACAACAGCAACAACAACAATGGATTTACCATTAAACTTTAAATTCAAATTCAAGTTCATGATGAATGTATCACGTGCAGTTGCCGCCGCCGCCGTCGTCGCTCTTTGGCGGTTTTTTTTGTTATATTGTGTTTCGTGTGTGTGTGTGTGTGTGTACTTGAATCTGAACACGACAAGCGCGCAACAGCACCAGAAACAGCGCTGCTTTAGTACCTTGCCGTTGCCTATAAGTGCCTGAGATTTTTGGCTTTTTATTTTTATTTTTGGCCTATGCTTTTGCGCTACGTTGAGTAAATTCAATTAGCCAAAGAAAATTGTTAGCTGAAAGAGTTAATGAAAATTAGCTCATTTTTTCACCAGCATTTGTAAAATATTTGTAGAACTAATTTCCAGGAAATATTTCAATATGAGTTAAATTATTAAAAACCTTTTCATTATTTCACATAAGGTAAAATATACTATTTGATTCTTCTCAAACCAGACTGTTGGCGGGAAAAAGAGCGAAAAAATCTATTGCACAATCGAACTGATTTTCTTGTCTGAGGGCACTATGGTCTCCAGACTCTTTTTCTAATATATATGCAGTATTTTAACTAAAATTTGTATTTTTAAAATTTAGAATTGCGAGTTTATGTTATTAATTGATTGTACTTGTCACAATTCGTGTAAAAAACCAACAATAAAAACGATTTTGTGGTAGCCAAATTTTTAATCAAAAATCAGGCCAAAATCGAAAAAAAATTTTGACATGTAAACCCCTTGGATCTATAGCTCCCATATATCAAAGTCCCATAACTTTTTTAACTTTGCCAGGGTCAGTCCTTTAGATGAGCTCTTTCTTTTAAATATGCTATGTATAATTAAAAAAAAATCTTTTTGAAATCTTCGGTTACACACGACTGCCACGCTCTTCCTTGTTTGTATTATATATATATGTCGTTTGTTGTTATACTTAATGGAAAACTGTCGACTGTTTTGTTTTTATAGAGTATTGGCTGGTCGTGCAACGGTCACAGTTGTTTAAGCTGCTTTGAGTTGGTTTAGCTTTTTCGGTTTTTATTGCTACTTTTTTTTTGAACATTTTTTTGCGTTCAGGTTCTGGGCTACTTGAAGCGGCTGTTGTTGTTGTTGTTGTCATTACCGTGGGGCCGCAGTATTTTCTTTTTGTTTGTTACCTTTACATCATAGCTTGAAATTCGGAATAGGTACTCAGAAGCCTTTCCACTCTCTTTTTTGGTTGTTTCCATACCCTGTCAATAAAATATTGATTTGTTGTTACTAATGAATAGTGAATTCTTAAAAAAGAAATGAATTTAAATTAAAATAAAAATAATGTTTAAATAAATATTTAAATAATATTGATACTTACATAAAATTAAAAACAATATTATTGAGTTATATTTATGTAAAAATTCCAACATTGTTGCTTTTGAAGTTAAAATTTTCTTATTTATCAGAATTCAATGTTGATATTGGTTATCAAATTTAAAATAAGTAGAACAATATCAATATTTTCCCAGGGTATTTTTTAGTCTGGCACTCGAGCACTCGTTGTCGTTTATTGTGTTCGGAACTTATGTAACTTTCGTAGAGTTTCTGGGGCCCATTGAATTTATCGTTTGGCAACACAATTATGCAATGAAGCATTTTGGTGCTAGGGCTTTTCAGAACCCGCCGTCGCCGCCATCAAACCGAGTATCTGCGAGTGGTATTTGAAGGAGGGGCGACGGGGGGCGAAGGGGTCGGGCGGGGTCGGGCTGGCTTTTTAATGTTCAAGGTAATTTGAAATTAAAAAACATTAACTCTGACTTTGAGCTTACATGTGCGAGCGCGCGCGGCTATAATTGAACGCCGGTTAACTTGGCCTGTTGGCTATTTAATTGTGTCATGTGCGCGCTTAACTTCTTTTTTTCTTTTTCTTTTTAAATACAAAAACGGCTAAATGGCAAATTTCCTGCCCGACAAGGCTTCCTGTTACGCGTGCTCCCTTCGCTCTTTCCAATATTATAGATATTATAAAGAAAGAAACAATCTATATGCATAGAGCTTTGGCTTATTGTGACACTCCCTAAAGAGGGGCGCACAACAACAACAAATCAATAGCGCGCTGTTGGCCATATAATGGCCTCTAATCGCCCTAATGCCTCATAATGAGCCTCTTGTAATAAGAGAGACGTCAACACGCCGCACCGCAGGGCGTCTGATTGATAAAAAAAAGACAAGACACAGAAAAAACAGAAAGGGACAAAAAAAACCAGAGCTGTAACTTAAACTTAAACTGAAACTTACACTAAGGTAAGAAGCTTCGATTCTGGCCCTATGCCAGCAATCCATTCATGACACCAACGAACGCTTCAGCTGTGGTTTTTCCCCCTCGCACAGCGCTAGCCCTATTTAATGATAAATGCGATCGGTTACCAGCTCAGACTGCATTCACATCCAACTAACAAAAATAAAAAAGAAGCGACCAAACAAAAAAAAACTAGACAAATCCGAAAAAGAAACAAATAACACAAAATGAAGTCAAGACGATGTTAATGCTTATTTAGTAGACATGTTTTGTTTTTTTTTTTTTTTGGATAGAAAGGCCCAAAATTCTATGAATGAATTAGCACAGAATTATTAGATCAACAGCCTTCGACTGGGTGGAGAATTTTGAATTCTGAAGGCACAAAGTAGTCGAAGAGCTTTCAAATGTGTGGGCAGATAAATTGTGTGGATTGCCATTTTTTTTTTTTTTGGTCGGAATTTCACAATTTTACTTAAGAAACTAAACCTGAAAGACAAAGTAAGAAAAAGTTAAATCATTTCCGATGACAACAAAGCATCACGAATAAAATGTATTTCAATTAAAGTTACTATAGAGTACTGAAATTGTCATGCTATTAGTATTGGTAAAATAATTATAAATTTTATAATTATAATTAAAATTATATAGTTAAACATGGTTATGTCAAATCCTTATAGTTAGCGTAGAATTAGCATTATTAAAGTTAGTCTTATTGAATAAAAATATGAAAAAAGTAAAAAAATAATTTTATATATACAAATTTTTTGTTTAATTCATGAAATATAATAATAATAGCAGAAATGCATTAATAAAAAAAAAATAATAATATTTAGTTTAAACATAATTTTTATTCATAATTGTTTTCTGACAATAATACTTATATGTAATCATAAATCAGCAATATTACTGCTGCAAATCTTAAGAATTATTTTGTTCATATTTCGAATTCTCAACATTTCAGTAAATGGCGAAATGCATAAAATCGACATATAGAAAACATATTTAAAATCGTGTTGAAACAATACAAATCGTGTTAAAAGAAAATGTTTGTTTTTTTTTTATAAATATATTTTCTGGTGCCACAAATACACTTGTTCTCTCTGCTTCACTCTGCTTATCTGCCGATCAACTTGGCTTCTTCTTCTTCTTCTTCGACTGCTTAGCTTAGATGCTTTCGCAGCGTGTATATGTTTATTCGGAAGTTCTTTCAATAGGGCAGCCGCAGCAGCAGTCAATTTTCTATGCACGCTTTGTTACCATTTTCTTTGTTAATTTTCTTCATTTTAATAACAGTGACATTTGCCTATCAGCCGCGCTTCGTGTAATATTTATGTGGCATTTTGTCACCGCGCAGTGTCCCATTTGATGGTATGACCTTTTGGGCATTAGGGCGATGCACACACGCACACACACGAACACACACAAACACACTTTTAACCTTAAGAAGAAAATTTAAATTTTAGCATAAATTTATGGCGCTGCTGTCGCTTGATAAAGGCGGCATTCTATGGACTGCATATCATTTAGATGCGATATATATATAAGTTCTAAAAGTAGTTTATGTGTCGGCTGCTGATGAAACGGTACTTTGATTGCATACAAGTGCCTATCAATCCGGCCAGCAACAAAAACAACAACGAACGTGAAGCTCGCTGATAAGCAAAGTCTCCACTCAGCAGACGACCAACACAAAGGCTTTATTCGGGTATTGTGTGTGTGTGCTTAAAGTTGTTGTGAATTACAAATTAAATTACAATTCGGAACAGCAACAGCAATTTATCACTATATATATAAAAAATTTATTGACATAGCTCAAAGCCAGAAAATGTTCAGAGAAATTTGTTCTTTTTTTAATTTTAATAAATTAATTTAAGTGCTGAGTAAATTCTCGTCAGATCTGAACTTAATAAATTACATTCTTTACCTGGTATCGCATTATATAGGAAATGCATTTTTAACGATCTTTATGTTCACTTTATTGGACTAAAGAAAAATTAATTGAAAACATGTTTTTGAGCATGTTTTCGTATAATTCGCTTGTTTTACATCTGCATCGAAATTCGCGGCTATTATTGGATAAAGTTAGAAGCTAATTTGATCTCGTTTCGCTGGAGAATAACAATTTGCCGCTAATTGTATGTAATCTGAATGCTTTTTGTCGCTATTTCCATTAGCTGCTGTTTCATATCTGAAATCTGCAAAACGGTCAGCTAATCGCCTGACTTTTAGCAGTTTTTATATATTTTTGTATTTTTTTGTTTGTAGACGTGTAATTTCTATTATTGTTGTTGTTGTTGCTGTTGTTGTTGTTGTTACTGTGCCGCTGTTGCCATTATCCGAGTTCTTGGCTAAGCTCGCACTTGTCGCAGCGTCATCCAACGGCAAAAACAGCAAGTGGCAAGTAGCAAGTGGCAAGTGGCAAGTGGCAAGTAGCGAATAGTAATGGACACGCTCGGTTCCCAGCTGTGAGCTCTCCGTACCTACACTGCGAAAATGTTTGCCAAAGTTTACGTTACAAAGTGTCAGCAAATGTTTTCCAGAAAATTATTTGGGTTTAGGTTTTAGATCAGGCTCAGATCTAGATTGAAATAAAGATAGAAAATTATTTTTATAAAATGAAGAACATTTTCTTTTTTAATATATAAAATATTTTAAGTTATTATATTTTATTTTGAAATTTGATTACCGTATTCTGATAACAAAATATTTTCTTGGGATTGTAGAAATTTTGTTTTTTTTTTTTAATAAAATTAATATTTAAATGTAAATTTTCTTTAAACAAAGTAATTTTTTTTATGTGTATGCGCAAATGTTTGCTTTGATTGAGTTGTTCTCTATGCCCTGCTGTCTCACAAGATCGCACCTAGCTGTACTTAATATATATACTTATACTGTACACAAAATATATATATATATCTGTATATATATCACGCTTGACCATGGGAATTGTTGTGTTCACATTGCGAACCATCATCATCAGCAGCTGTTCGCAGTGCTGCCTCATCCCAAGTCAAATGTGACAAGAGATGCGG
>SCDT01002156.1:16356-44252 GCA_004143765.1 Drosophila melanica | reverse complement strand
TTATTATTATTATTATTATTATTATTATTATTATTATTTTTATTATTAATTTTTATTGTTTTAATATCAAAATTCGCTGATTTAGTAATGTTATATCATATATAAATTAGATGCTAGTGTGGTGCAGTTGATAAGAGTTGTGCCACTTAAGACAAGGGATCAGTGTAGAGTATTTCCTTTTTCGTTGGTATTTATTATTATTTTTTTTTACTTTTAATAGCATCAATACTCATCAACAGCCGAGAGTTTGTGTATAAGTGATAATTTCTGGGTTCAGGGTATCTACTAGTCGGGCGGTCCGGACTACAGAAATCTCACTTGTTTTAATTGTATAAACTATTGGCTTGAAATGATTTACAAATAAATTTATACTTCAAATTTCAGAAAGAACAAGTTGCCCAGTTGCTGTGTGATGTATATTTAAATAATAAGTGCGTTTTATAGCAAATGTTAAATACATTTTACGCATTTGCAGTTTCAAGTTGATTAATAATGATTCACTGATTAATCTTTCGATTGCAGCAGTGTAATGAACTTAAACGATGAGGGTTGTCCACACACACGCACACACGAACACACACACAGACTCGCTTAGTGTACAAATAGCGCATACGCCGCATTAACCAATGCGCAGTTCGTGCAGGCAAACTTTGTTTGTTGCGGCACAATTGTTGTAATTGTTGTTACTGCTGCTTAATAATATTTTGCCATTGCAGGGGAAATATTGCTATGTGTGCATGTTTTTTTTTTTTTTTGGTTTTTTGGTTGCATCCCATCGAATGATAATTCAATTTTCATGGCCAGCGAGTGCGAAATGCGTTTTTAAATTGCGCTGCAATTTGACAGCAACAGGATGTGGCAACAACAAGGATACGCTGACCGACCACGCCCACAGTTTGACTTCGAAATGACAAATTTAATATGCAGCCCTTGATGCTTGTTTGCTTGTTTGCCTCGACTGCAGTTAAAAGCAACCTACAAAAAAAACTTGGCCAAATGCCAGACTCAATGCCAGGCATCGCAACTCTCGACAGCTGCAGAGAATTACAGAAGTGAGGGGTAAGGGGGATGTTAGGGGTTAGCAGCACACTTACAAACCCCGTTTCTATTTGCACATTTCATATGGTTGCGGAGCTGTGTCTGTCGCGACGTCTGTGTTTGGCCCACCATGTCTAAAGCGGGCTGCGTTTCCGGGTCTCTCGTATTAAAATATTTTTGTGCATATTTCGGCTGCCAAAATTATTTCAATTTAGTTCCGCAAAATAAATTTGCATTTGCCTGCTTATTTTCTTTTATTTCTCTTCATTTCTTTTTTTTTCGTTTTACTATTTTGTGTAGTGTGTTCGCTTTTTGGCTACGAAATGAACATAAAGTGCCCAAAATATTTACTTATCTTGTGTTATTAATGCGAGTGCAGTTTGAAGTAGCTTTAACTTAAGTTTCTGGGCAGGTTTTTGATTGAGATTAAATTTGCACATTCTCTGACTTAACTTTTATAAACGTAAATATTATACTCTTTTAAAACTAATTATTACATATATTCTCTGTAAATTTACATTAACAGAGACGGTCTGATAACTGAAATACTTTTCGTATTAAATTAAAACAATTTTTATTTGGTTTTTTTGTGGTTTTAAGGAAATTTAAAATTATATAAAAATATATATAAAATTTTCTATCCCAGGCATAGGGTGTAATAGAAAATGGTTTAATAGCCTTTTCTTAAAATATGATCTGAATTTCCTACATTTAGTTCATATATTTTTTAACAAATTGTAATACTGCAAAATATTCTTTGTACGATATTAACCCCATCAAGATTTCAAGGATTAAGCCCGGAATTAAACTTAAACTGGAGTAAGAAAATTTAATTGAAATATTTTAAATTATTAAATATTTCTCACATGAGGTAAACTAAAATAACTAATTAACCATTTTTCCAATATTGATATACAAATCTGTACTTTTATACTGCCACATATTGATTGCTTAAACATTACCTTAATTCTTTATAATTTCTATATAATTAAGGGTGTACAAATTCTGTCAGTGTAATAAACTGCCCACACTATAAACATCAGTGGCTTATGTGTTGTACGTCAAAAGTGTATAGTTTTTATTAGTTAATCAGTATAGGTATAGCTTTCTTAGCTTATATATAAACTGCCGATCTGTCTCGTTGCCATCAGAGATGGAAGCGTCCGGCTTGTCGCTTTCCCTGCTGCTGCTAATTTTATATATTGTTGTGGATGTAAATTATTTCATACGCTGCGCATTGACCGTCCTGATCCAGCGAACTTTCGAAGGCAGCCGCCGGATTACAGATACGACAACCATCTATGGCATATGCACGACACAGGATGTGGACATCTTTCTGCGGCACATGAACAACGCGCGCTTCCTGCGCGAGCTGAACTTTGCTAGCGTGCACTTTTATTCGATGTCCGACCTGTACGATATGGTAATTACGCGCAACGGCAGCATAGTCCAGGGCTGTACGAGTCTCAGATATCGGCGGTTTATAGATCTGTTTCAGATCTACAAGATAGACACAAAACTGATCTGGTGGGATCAAAATTCCCTCTATTTTGAACAACATTTTATAACGCTTTCCGATGGATTTATAAGTGCTGTGGCCCTCTCCAAGCATCGCCTTATCAATTGCAATGTTTTCGAGTTGTTCGAGTCTTTTCCAGAAACAGCCGAAAGACCGGAAATACCCAACGATCTCAGGCTTTGGCTGGAATCCATCGAGGCCTCAAGTCAAAAGCTTCAACTAAGCAGGTCTATTGAGTCTACCTAACAACATAAGAAAAGAAAGACATAAAATATTAAAAGTAAAAAGTAAAAACTTAAATTTAAAGCTTTAAATAAAATAAACACAACTCATTTAAATGTAAATAGTTTCAAAAACTTGTAGGTTTGTATATATAAAACAGATTTTATATATATCCATAAAAATATATATATATCTATAAAAATAAGCAATTTTCAGGATTGCTTTTAAATTAACATTAATAAATGAACAATTTTATGCAAATACAAAATGGCGAGAGCGAGTGCAGAATCCTCATGGTAAGCTTAGCATCCAAATAAAATATTAAAAAACTATTATTATTCAATTAACTATACATCATATAAAACCACACATATATGTATATACTATATATAAATATGTGTGTGCCAGCTTATAAAACCACAAGGCGCACTTCATACAGATTCTGGCAGCTGCAGAATAACTGGAATTTAGTAAGCTCTTGTTTTTGCTGGCCCATTTATATCAATTTCAATTACTCTGCGGCGTAGTTTTTGCAGGCATCCGGCCACGGACTCCGACTTTGCCACACTTGGCACTGGCTCAAAATCCAAATTAATAAACATTACAATTTGCAGGCGGCAAGCAAATTTGTATAGTCATAATCGCTTCTGTGTGCCCCCCTCTCACCAACTCCAACGAACCAACGAATCTGGGCTGATTGTAGCACGTTGCCTGCCAGTGTTGACTAAGTGCATTTGAACCTGCGGCTTTCCAACCAAAGCCGCATAGGCAACATACGATAAACTGAAAGTTGAAATGCAGGTGAATCACACCACACACAACATATTCAAATAAATGGATGGCGAAAGCAATCGAGACAAAAGCAGCGCATGTCATAAATATTTAATTAAAGCCAATTTTTAATGGAAACTGAAATTTAAAAATTTCAGTCCTATTTATGATTAAACAAATATTTACGAAAAAGTTAAAACTTTATATTTTTGTATAAATTTATTAGTCATTTGTTACCCTTACACTAGAAGCGAAATACGAAATTTAATTTCGATTTAATTTATATTACTCAGTAATGAGTCGGTCGGTTGTATCGGCTATAGATGGCTGACTTCATTCTGAGTTTGCTTATTACTAATATAGTTTTTATTTATAACATAAAACTTGATAGCGAACAAACATCAAAAACTTCTTCTGTCTCCAGCACAGAAGTAAAGGCATATCAACTAAGATAAAATAAATAAATAATTAGATAGGCTTTCTTTAGTCTGTTATATATACTTGAGAAAATTGTGAAACTTCCAATTTTTATGCCTTTATCTCACCTTTAGGAAATATGACTTTTAAATTTTAAGCTTTGAACAAATAACCTTTATATATAGAAACTATTAAAATATATGATTCCTATTGCGAGTTTTACAATATTATAATTTTGAATTTTTTATTTTTTAGTCTTTCTCCAATTCGGTCGTATTATATGAAACGTGCACTGCTTCTTGAGGAGTTCGATCACTCTTCTTCTTCATCCAAAAAATGACAGCTAATATGGCGAATACCACACACAATGCCGCAAATATATATAAAATAAGATGATATTCCGTAAAATCACTATTCTCTGGCTCCTGCTCCTTACAACTTTTCAACTCTCCATACAAATTAATATCCTCTGGCACATAGCCCTCGATGCACATACAGGTATTCGGCTTAAAACAATAACTGTGAGGCGGACACTTTGTGCTGCAATCGGGTTTACAGCTCCGCAATTGGGGCTTTGCATCTGGTTGGACAACGTCCTCCGTATAACCCCCATTACATTTACATTCCTTAACGCCGACGCAGTGACTATTCTCCGGACATTCGTCGCAAAGCGTTTGACAACTCTGCAAATGGGGCAACAATGTATCATTCCAATCTTTTGTCATATATCCTTCATTGCATTGACAGAACATGTGACTTTTGCATGTGCTGTGCGCAGGACAACTATTATTGCAGCTGGGCACACAATTGGGAAAAGTACCCTCGCAGCCCTCCTTACATATGGGAACTGGACTGCTTTCACCTTTCTGAAAACGAAAAAAATATGTATACAATATTAATTTTAGTTTTTTATTTCTTTATATTAAGGTAGACAAGTTGGTAAGCTGCTAAGCAAATCTCACCCAATATTCAAATTTAATACAGTCATTTTCCACACATAAACCGAATGCTGCGAATAGAAATACAGCAAACAGAATGTTATTTAGGTAGAGAAACATTTTCAGGTATCCTTGAACTGCCGAGTTTCTAATTGAAATTCTACAACACCAACGAAACACACAACTTGCAGGCTCGAAGTTTAATATACAACTGAATTTCGAATATAAAATCGTTTTATATAATCTATAACAAAGTATATGAATCATACATGAAACATATGTATACATTCTTAGTACCTAAGTTCTCCTATGCAAAATTGATTTAATTTTGTTTTATAATTTTTCTTAATTCCACAAACCTGATAAATGCCACTAATAAAGTATAAATAAATCAGAGTCTAAATTGTAACCGAATTTAAAACGAAAAAGTTAATGAACAATGTACTAAATAAAAAAGCAGAGCAGCTGCTACAGGGTATCTGCACGGAGAGCACTTTAACCAAGACACTCAGCTTATAAGCTGATACGAGTATACTTATGCTGGTAGAAAAGATGAAAGAGTATGTATTAAACAACACCATTCGAAGAACGATTTTTGCTACTTTTAGTCACTGCTAAAAATTAAAAATTCTGCGGTCGATTCCTAATACTAAAGACTCAAAAAAATAAAAAAATTGATTAAATTGTGAGGCTTACATTTATTTGTTGAATTTGTTTATTTAAAAATAATTTTTGATTTTGATTTAAGAAAAATATTTGGGGTTCTAATGTGTATACATGTACATATATATATATTAATCATTATCTGATATAAATATGATTAAAATAAACTGATTGTAAATATATAAATTATGAGAAGGCACTAATCGGGGCCGCCCGACTTGGAGATACGCTGGACCCTGCGGTCTGTCTGCAATTCAATTTGTAAGTCTCTAGTATTTGACATGCGGCCTTAATAGTTTTTATCGATATTGATGGCAATTGGGGGGAAGTTTAAAAATCTGCGTCTGTCTTATACAAACATCACACACTGATTTTGTTGCTTCTATCTGTTATAGTCTCCGAGATATGATAAGATTAGATTTTTATCGATATTAATAAAACAGAGCAAGATATCGAAAAAAAATTATAAGCTTGCTCTGCGTATGATATATACGAACGGAATGAGACCAAGATCACCTTTTTAGCTTTTGTAGTTTACGAGAATACTGCGTGCATACAGACGGACAGACGAATAGGGCTGTATCAACCCAGCTCGGCGCTTTGATCAGGAATATATGTAATTTGCGCGGTCTGTTACATACATTTGCCCGAAACCATTATACCCTTTTCACCCATATGCAGTAATATTTAAAGCGTCAAGCCAAAATAATGCCCATTAAGTTTAACATTAGAATATCTACTATTAGGGTTATCCAAGGCGCGTTGTGCAAATGTCATAATGTGTATTTGGCTAGATAATTAACACACAATATCAAATCAGTAGCCGCGGTTGTTGTGTGTATACTGAATGATGTGTGCAAACATTTAAGCCAGAATAAACGCTCGGCCAGTCGGTTAGCTGATTAACTATCTTGACGTGTTGACATCCGTTGTGAGGAGCTGCATTGAGATAAGCCAAAGCCAACAGCAGTTACAGCATTCGCGGCCAGTTGAGCTGGGTTATTCGGTCTGGTGCGTTATGTGCCGCGGAATATTATCAAATGCGGTGCAGTTGCTGCTGTTGCTACTTTGTGGGGCAGCCTGCGAGAAGCACTCGCTGCAGCTGAGCAATTGCAGTGGGACGCAGCTCGACGAAATTAGCGATGTGACAACGATCGGCACGCTACAACTGAACAATTGCAGTCTGCATCAGCTGAAGAATGCCCACTTTTTGCGGTTCAGCCATCTACTCAGCCTGGAGCTACAGCACTGCCAACTGAACTCACTCGAGGATTACGCGCTGAGTGGATTGGCGCGTTTGCAGCGCCTTTCGTTGGCCCACAACAACCTTAGCGTGCTGAAATCGTGGTCGGAACAGCCATTGGCAGCTCTTGTCACACTGGATTTGAGCTTTAACTCGCTGATTGAACTGCCCGCCAGAGGCTTTGAGCGTTTTCCTCAACTGCAGAATCTCAATTTGAGCCACAATCGTGTCGAGCACTTGGCGCCGGATTGTTTCCATAATTTATCACATTTGAAGCATTTGCTGTTGCATAACAATCACCTGCAGCTCATTTCTGCCAGCTTCTTTAGCGGTCTACATCGCCTGTCCAGCCTGGCCCTGCAACACAATCAACTCACTCAAGTGGAGCCATCAGCCTTTGAAAATAACACATATCTACGCACACTCAGGCTGGAACATAATCAACTGAAGGATCTATTATTTCTGAAGGAACGTGGTCTGGCGCGTCTGGTGCACTTGAATCTATCGAAAAATGCCTTGGAGCAACTGGAACCATTGGTATTTTCCCAGAGTTTCGAACTACAATATTTGGATCTGAGTTATAATAAACTAAAGCATCTTTATAACGATAGTTTTATAGGACTGGAGTCCTTAGAGGTAAGTGTAAGCCAATGTGTTCGAGGATTCTATCAAATACCAGAACGATTCTTGAAAATTCTACATAATTGTTAATGGTGCAATGACTTTTGAGAGCAAATTTGGCCAGCTCAAAATTGGTTACATGCTATTTTTTTATTAATACTAATTATGACAAACACAAAAGATTACAAATATGAATTCTAAATTTTAGGAAAAAAAATATTTCAAAATTGATATTTTCCAATAATGCGTTTTGGCAAAATAATTAAAAAACAAACCATGAACAAAATGTCATGTCAGTTTGAATCATACAGGCTATGAAAAACATGATTTTTGCCCAACAATTTTAATATAATTTTAATTTTGTTTTTAAACGTGCTTTAATGTTTTTTTACCCTGAACCCATTGAAAATGGGTAAAAAGGGTTAATGATTTTGTTAAAATGTATGTAACAGGCAGAAGGAGGCATCTCCATAACATATATATATTCTTTATCAGGACGACGAGCCGAGTTGATTTAGCCATGTCTATCTGTCCGTCCTTATGAACGCAGCGATCTCGGAAGCTACAAAAGCTAAAAAGCTGATCTTGGTCGCAGTGAGTTTGTACATATCATACGCAGATCAAGTTTATCAATTTTTTTTTGATAGCTTACTCCGTTTCATTAATATCGATAAAAATCGAAAACAACCTTTTGTTTTTTTTTATCTCGGTAACTAAAAGAGCTACAGGCAACATCCGGATTTTGGATACCTCCCCCAAACGTTCCCCAAAAAAAATATTGTGTGTGTGTGTGTGGGCGACCCGACTAGAGCCGTCTCAATTGTTTTATGCTAATTGTGAAGATCTCAATCGACTTAATTTGAATAGTCGCATTTGTAAAATTTGAGCAAGAAATGTTTCGAAAATTTGTGTTTTTTTTTTGTCAGAATAAACATATTTTAATGTAGAATCAATCAATAGGATAAATCAAGGCTCAAATATCATCAAACATGAAAATAAACATGAAACTTCGCATGTTAAAATTTTTAACATTTTGTCTGATGAATTATGGCAAGATATTCAAAGAAAGTCATATAACGAATTTTCTCGCTATTTTCCTTTCGCTGTCAACCTTTACCTTTACGGCAATTTAATTTTTTTGTTCTTATCTACTCGTATAGATAATAAAGCTTGTCCAACGCTATCTTATCTCTCACTCTTACAGGGTCTCAATGTCAGCCATAATATTATAATCCACATCGATGTGAATAGTCTACAGCCACTGAGCACTCTACATCAGCTTGATATCAGCTCTAACGCACTAAATGCTCTGCCCGATGACCTGTTCCATGGGAACAGTCAGCTGACGGACATAAATCTGGCGAGCAATCAGCTGCAGCAGCTGCAGCCCGACCTGCTGCAGCAGCTGATGCACTTGAATCAACTGAATCTCGCCCGGAATCGGCTCGAAGATGCCAAATGGTTGCAGCAGCTGGCGCCATCGTTGAATCGTTTCGCTCTCAGCGTGGATCTCAGCTCGAATCGGCTGCAGTCGATCAACTTGAGCAGCCTGCTGTCCTTTCGGCATGTGAATCTGGCGGATAATCGCTGGAACTGCTCGTGGCTGGTGAGGCAAATGTTGAGAACGCCACCGAAAGTACTCAACTTTGCGCGCTCTTGGCCCATGCTGAGCGCCTGGAACATTCACGAACTGCTGAATATACGTGGCGTCGACTGCTTCGATGGTCAATTGAATCGTTCCATTGTGCTGCTCGATGTGGGCGTGGCCGCACAACAAAAGCCTCCCGAATGTGACTGTGAGGTGAGCTTCGTGGTTGGGTTTACAAGGTTTTCGGCAACATAACCCTAATTAAATCCTTGCAGGACTCCAGCAATGAACTAGCTCCATTGACGCCGCCATTGACATGGCCCAAAATACGCACTGATCGCTTCGATTCACGTTCGGTGATCATTTGGATGCTAGTGGCCATTGCATTGACCTTTTCCGGCTTGCGCTGGGGTAAACGGTTTATGGATCGCAAGGACCGCAGCAAAAAAGGAAGCGGCCAACCAATTAAGGTATGATTTTTGACTGAAAAAGCACACATAAGAACCACAAATATTTTTCTTAAATCAAAATCATATTTTAAATTAAACAAATCAAATAAAACTCAACAGAATGTAAAATTAACTCTTCTTAAAAACAAAACTTTAAATTTATTAAATTTCAAAGAAATTTATCCACAAATTATTTTCTTTGTTGTAAACCTCATAATTTAAACCAATTTTTTATTTTTTTAGGTTTTTAGTATTAGGAAGTTAAGTTTTTAGTATTAGTTTTCAGTATCAGGAATCGACCGAATAGCTTTTACTTAGAGAAAGACGGAAAATAAAAGAAAAACGCAAATCGTTCTTAAAATGGAGTTGTGTTAAAGTCCTTTAAACAAAAATAAGGAATAAATTTCTTTTCGGAAAGCCAACACTAACAGCCGGAAATGTCGCTATTGAAAATGGCAAATATTGAATTACAATATCAAAAAATATTTAAAAATTAAATTTACACCGAACGTAAGACAATTTTTTATTTGATTTTGTAAAATTTTGAATTTGGATGTTTTGGAAACCATTAAAAAATTTGAGAATTTGGAAACATAAAAAAATTCGTAAAAACAGAGAAAAATTTCCAACAATTCAAATTGCTCTAATTACTATCATTTTGAATTCAATTATTGTAGTCAAAAGCTAAGTTACAACAATTTGCTTTAAGTTATCGAAAATCTATTAAATAGTTTTTTAAACACACATTTTTCTCGCTTACAGCGCAGCAACAAAGTGGAAATGGAGGCACAGCACCTAAGACACGATCGTGAAAGATCGTAGTAAAAGCAGAGACCACATCATAAAGCAAATTAATTAAAAAGATAATTTGTAAGTAAATGTAAATGTGTAAAGTCTATATTTAAACAAAACTATAAGATTTGTAAACTGAAAGCTTAATAAATAATAGTTAAAAAGTTGCGCTCATTTGTAGAGTCGCTCGATCACCGGAGCGTACTTGGCGTGGACAATATTGCGCCTGATCTTGAGCGTGGGTCCCAGCTCCCCGGTGGCCAGGGAGAATTCATGTGGCAGCAGTGCGAACTTTTGCACACACTGCGCATTGGAGATGGCATTTTTGTTGGCACGCTTAATGCCCGCCTCGAGAGCATCCAGGAGCTTTGGCTCCGCATTGATCTCGAGGGCAGCGGCGAGGGAATTCGCGTCGTTGGGCAACTGCAGGTCGGGCCGAATGTTGAGCAGCTGCGAGAGATGCGTTTGGTTGAGGCCAAGCTGCTGCAGCCACTCGAGGGTATCCTCGCGCAGTGCGTCTAGCGGTAGGCCCGTGTTCGGATCGGATTTGGTTTTTAGCGCCAGCAGCACCGTTAGATACTTGCGATGATCGCCCACCAGCAAAGCGTTGCTGACGCACGGCAGCTGCTGCTTGATCAGCTCCTCAATGTGCACGGGCGGAATATTCTCGCCGCCAGCTGTGATAATCAGCTCCTTCAGCCTGCCAGATATGACCACATTTCCGTGCGCATCCAGGTAGCCAATATCGCCGCTGTGCAGCCACCCGTCTGCGTTTATGGCTTCCTCGGTTTTGCCCGGCTCGCCCAGGTAGCCCATGAAATTGTTGCGGCCCCGCATCACAATCTCGCCCTGACCGCTCGCATCTGGCTCGCGTATTTTCACCTCGGTCCCGGTGAGCGGTGCGCCGGAGCTTTGCAGATTTGTGATCCGTTCGTTGAGCGTAATGGCGCCGCCCGACTCCGACATGCCATAGACATCGGCCAGCGGCATGTCCAGGCCCAAAAAATAATGCTTAAGCTCCACGGAAACTGGTGCTCCGCCCGTCAGAAAACTCTTGCACAGCTCCAGGCCCAATATCTGGCGTATTGGCCGGATTAACCGAGCAGCTAGCCAATACTTGCCCTGGGCGTACACAGAGAATTTCGCACTAAAGGAGATGAGAATTAAAATATTAGAAGACCAAAAAAACTTCCGAAAAATGAAAAGTACATAATCTTATGTAGAAAGTTCTTCCCTTGAAAAACGTTTTTTGAAAATGTTGGCAATGGATTTATGTAAAATTTTATCAAGAAAACTTGAGTACAACATTTTGAATATCAGATTCCAAAATATAAAGTTAAAAATCTCAGATAGATAACTTTTTCATTCAAGAACATTTTTGGATATCTTAAGTACAAAAGTTGTCAAAAGGGCGAATTTCTTAATTTTTTTTTATTTCTGAAGATATTTAAAAACTTCGTACACTAAATGAAAAACAGCTTGGAAATTTTGTTTATGTAAGTGCAAAAACTTCCGAAGAGGCAACTGCTTAAATTGAGAACGAACTTTTTTTCCTTAAACATGTATAAACAGGTTAAAAAAAATTTCATATTCTAAATTTCAACACTATATTTATTTTATATTTCTTTTTACGGACCAACACCCAAGATACAAAACTGAGATACCCTGTATCAAGATGAATATTAATAATTTATTTTTAATCCATTTTCTTACTTTCTCAAATAACCAGACGAATCATTCACAAAACCAAGACACCCTGCATCAAAATTCAATTCATTATAATTGCATTGTCGCACTTTCTTAGAAACCCAGAAAAACTTGTCACAAAACCCAGATACTCTGTATCAAGATGAATATAAGTAATTCATTATAAATTGATAAATTAATTTCCCTACTTGCTAAATACCCAGACGAACTTGTGAAAATACCAAGACACTCTGAAACAAGATTCATTATAGTCTAGAGTCTAGAGATAAAATATGAATTTACTTTCTTAAAAACCCAGACGAATCTTTCACAAAGCCAAGATACCCTGTATCATGACGAACATTAATAGGTTATTGTAAATTCACTTTATAAGATACGCAAACAAACTTATCACTTAACCAAGATGCCCTGTAACCTTTCACTCAGGTAATAGAGCATATTGAATTGCAACTCACCCAGCAATTGTGGCCAGCTGATGTTGGGCAACCACTTCGCGAGCCACGGACAACAGCAGGCGGGAGTAGGGCTTCTGTTTGGCCTCGGCAGCGACCAGGCTCTCCTGGAACTTCTCGAAAACGCGCGGCACGCCGAACATGCGGGTCGGCTTCGCCTTGCGGAACGTGCGCACCAGAGTGCCCTTCAGTGCGTCCCTGTCCGCGAAGTAGACACAGCCGCCATGGTCCATGGCCAGAAATATGTCAAAGATCTGGGCGGCGATGTGACTCAGCGGCAAATAGCTAACCAAACGCTCCGCGCCCACCATTTTATTTTCCATGGTGGCGGCCACCATTTTTGTATCGTATACGATTGAGTCATGGGAGAGCATCACGGCCTTGGGCATGCCCACAGTGCCGGATGTGAAGATCAGCATGGCGCAATCGTTGGCATAGATATCCTGCTCGCGCCGCAATAGCTCCGGCAGAAGTTGTTTCGCGTGGAGCGGCACTTGTTGCTCCAAATGCTGCCAGCTAAAATAGCCGGGCTCCTTGTTCACGAAGGACTCGTAGGGACCGTGCAGCTGGATAACGGATTTTAGCCTGGGCAATCTATCCTTAATCGCTCGCAATTTCGCCATTTGCTTATCATCGTCCACGATGCAGACCGTCGCCTCGCTCGTCTCCAGGGCGTGGAAACACGCCTCCGCCGAGTTGCTGGGATAGATGCCAGCGATAACGGCACCGGCGCGCAGTGCGCCCAGCTCGGCGAAGAACCATTCGGGACAATTGAAGGCCAGGACGCCCAACGAGCTGCGCGTCTCGAGGCCGACATGCAACAGGATCAGTGCCGCCTGCTCTACACGCTGCTCGTACTCCGCATATGTCAGGGTTATCCATTCCTGATCCTTGCCCGGCTTTTCCCAGACCAGGGCAGGTAGCTGTGCGTACTTCTGACACGATTCGCGAAAAAACTCCGGCACACATTGCGGCCTAACCGGATCGTTTGCATCGCAGCGCAGCCGGACGGGCACATGGAGCGAGGTGCTCGTATATTCCGTGGCGGGCCTCAACTTCTCGCCGCTGTGTTCCATGTTCGACTAAATGCCGAGGAATGCGAACGGCCTCTATTTAAGGCGAGCCCGTGTCTCTCAACCGGACTCCGGCTGATAAGGGCAAATGACGTTCTCAAGTCCGCGCTTGGGCCTGACCTGGTTTGGTTATAAGTGTGACCTTTAGACATCTTTATCAGGACGAGACACTTTATAAATCCGCCTGATAATTGCTTAACAGTCACAACAAAACATATTTAAATAAAAAAGCAAAAAAAAAAGAATAATCAAGAAAATAAAAGAATCTTTCGGCATCAATTTAATCAGTTGTCAGAGTTCACTTTCTGAAAAGTCACGCACAGTACTGCTTTAACATTTAATCTTTGCTGCTTCTTGTGATTAATCATCAATGATAGCAGTTAGGCAAGTACAGTGAACGCTTACACATGAAAACTTATAGTCAATTACAATTTATTCACATACAAATACTAATGGGAATTGTTTCTATATTTTTAAGCCGCAGAAACGTTCAAAATTACAATTTTGCATTAATTATTATTATTAGTATTTTAAAAAGTTAGATTTTTTTTAATATTAAAACGTTCCAACTAGCAAGTGACGACTGTACCACTAAGTAGGTGTTGTAAACAATTTAGTTAAAACAATTGAAGACCCTTTTTAGAATTCGGTTTAGCACTTTTTGTGTTTGTAATTTCCAAAATCAAACATTTTAATTTTTTCTTGTATATGTTTAATATTATATATTATATAAAAAGATTAATTTCATATTTTGCACAAAGATTTTCAGATTTTAGTTAGCAAATGAATCTAACAAAAATTTTGTAATCTCTTTAATTAAAACAAGATGTTAAATTAGTACATGTTGGACTAATTTTAATCAACGAATTAATAAGAAATATTAAATATTAAACTTTTTAAAATATTATTTTTATTAAATGTATTGTAAACATTTATTATTTTGGATTTGGAAAACGAAAATTTTGCATTTGTCATTAAAACGATAAAAATTAATAATAATAATAATTTTTATGAGTATTATGGATTCGAACCAGGACCTTCCACGTAATGCGGAACCACTCTTACCAACTGCACAACGTAAAATCGACGCGTTCATACAGACAGACGGACAGACGGACATGGCTAAACCGACTCGACTAGTGATGCTGATCAAGAATATATATATACTATATGGGGTCGAAGATACTTCCTTCTGCCCTTTTTTACCCATTTTTAATGGGTTAAGGGTATAAGAAGAAATAAAATAAATTTGATTAATTTTAAACCTTACTGTTTTTAATGGGCCCAATAAGCTGTGAGCCGCTCTAAATGTGCATTGCTTACTTAAAATTGTTATTTAATTCAACCTACAAGCCGTGATGCTTTGTAAACAATTTTTAATTTGCTTTAACACTTGTGCATACCATAAACACAAGCAAACAACATGCATGCATACACATGCAAATAACTGACCTACGACAACAACCTGCGGCCGATCAAAAACGACACAGCTGAGCAGAAAGCATCGAATTGCAACGGCCGGCATCTCAATCAAACTGAAATCGAGTGAGAGTGAGAGCGAGCGAATGAGCAGATTAGGTAGAGAAGCACACAACAAACAACGCACAATCAGCACATACATACATATGTACATACATACATATGTACGCATGTGTCGCTGGTGCGGTAGCACATAAAACATGTAACGGTTCTTCTTCGATTTGCTTTGCTTTGCTTTGCTTTGACGACCCCCGCACCAATGGGCTGGTCAATCAGCTACGGGTTGCTCTCGCATTACACGTGCTCCCGTTGCCCAAACATGATACGCAACACACACACACGCGCGCACGTATGCATACAAATGTACATACATACATATGCATGAATATATATGCGTGTATATGTACAAAGCAGTGAAATAGAAGCAGAAAAACTCACACACACTCTGGGCTCGCCCCAGCTGCCAAAGAACAACAACAAGTAGCAGCAGCAGCAGCAGCAGAAGAAGCAGCAACAGCAAAACAGCCGTCGCCATCAACAGAGTTGCTGGCTGTGAATTGATGTGCGCCTGTTCGCCCAACAGTCATTTTTTGTACAAATTTATAATTTATTGTTTAATTTATTTTATTGCAAAATGTCAAACAGCTTGGGCCATGTTTACACAGGCGCACCCAAACACAAACACTTGTATGTACAAGTTGTTTGTTGTGTTGCACAGCTACAGCAATGATTTTAATAATAATCATACAACAACAACGACAACTATGATGTATTATTAACCCAATTGTAATTGTTGCAATTTGTGGACGACGGCTTATCATTTGTCATGGCGCAACAACAACATTATTATGAAATTATTTACCAATGAACAGCAGCCCATGAATGCCAAACAAGTGTAAACATTGTCGTTTCCATCCACTGGGCAAAAGAATGAGATGTATGGAGTGGAGGGAGGAGTGAAGTGTGCTCATGGGGTTTGTCGTTGGCATTAAAACTACAACACAAATAGTTGCATTTTGCGTCTGTGTTTCTTTTGTATTTGTAAAAGCGAGCGATAGACAGAGTTCGTACTATTCTCGCACATACAATAGTTGCCCGATGCATGCTGAACGGTACAAAAAGGAAATACACATACATATATATATGTATATATGCATGCCCTTATATATTAAATAAAAGAAAATCTGAATTACCGGTGCTTTAACAATAACAACAATCAAATAAACAATCGCGAAATAGAAAAGCTATTAGGGTGAACCTGAATATAAAAATGAGAACCGAGTTAAAATTTCGCATATTTGAAAGTATTAGGTTTATCTGCATATGTGGATGGATCTCCTTCAGGCATTCAAAGTTATGCCTACAAAAAATAATGTTATATGACATATTGAAACACAAAACAACACAATTATTTAAGAAAGCAGCAATGTATTATAAAAAGTATATTATATATTAAATATTTAAACTCTTCTCTTCAAAACGAGATAAAATATTAATTGTAAAAAATAAAATAAACTCATTGATTTCTTACGATAGTAGAATATAAGGTCCAACCTAAAGACCCGCAGTTTAAAAAACTCTTTGTTATGACACTGATATGCACATATTACATACATATGTACATAGTGTACACATACATTCATATGTAGATGTACATATACACAAATATATATAATTAAATGTTAGTCCACTGCACGCTAATATACATATCAATTTTCTAATTGCACAACACTGACACGCTATACTGAAATACATACGTAGTATATGCATATTTATACATACGTACGATATACATCACACACATCTATCCATTCTCACACATTTATCATTCGCTATAATCGCTATAACGGAACCGATATGCATGCTCAATGCTATCCGTATATCGCTTCTTCGTCTCCTACTTCTACTACTTCTACTACTACTACTACTTCTACTACTTGTTCGTAATTATATGTATAGTAATATGTGTTGTACATATTTACACGCACGATTCGTAACGCTGTATTGTGCTGATGTGGTATTGTCGGGTGGGTCGGGGTGTGCATATGCATGTCTGTGACTTTTGTAGATTTGTTTGTGTACATATAGATATAGCAAAATAACCAGGCGCACAGCATTGATTAGCGAGCGAACCAAAGTCAAAGCAAAAAGTTCATGCGAGCGAAGCCAGCCAGGCAGGCAACAATAACAACAGCAATAACATCAACAAGTACACACAACAATAAAGAAACACATATTCATATACAACAACAACAACATCAGCAGCAACAAAAACAACAACAGCAGCACACAAAACGATACACACACAAAACTACTAAAAGAGGCAGCGACGAGCCCGACGGACACCCGAGACGGCGTCGTCGGCGACGACGTCGACAGATAAACAACATTTATATTCATGTACCCGCCAGTAACAAGAACAACAACATCAACAACAACAAGTGTGGCGTATATTCACACAAGCGCACACAAACATAAAAGAAGCAAGACAACAAAAAAAAAAGCGAAAATCAAATAACATATGTATGTACATATTGACAAACACGTAAACATATGTATGTATGCACATATAAACAGGCATAAGTATGTCTGTATGTATATGCATTGCACTGGGGCGATTCATCCACCGCACTGTGCGCGCCCGCCCCCCTTTGCAACTCATTCAAACTCATTTCTCCGCTCACGAGCACAGCGACGCTAACGTTAGCGTCAACGCCAAAACGTAGTAGTAGCATATCGGCAGCCGCTGCAGCAGCGGTCTCAGTAGCAGAGATGTTACGTGGATCGCGTCCGTGGGTGAGGGGAAAAGCAAATTAACGATAACAACATATTCATACACACATAAGTATGTACACACATACATACAATGTACATATATTATTAGTGGGCGCTGCTCTCTTAGCTGTGCTCTCGCTAGTCTCTTCATATGCGCTCAACCACATAAATAGCAATTACAATAAGCAACCGGTATTTAAAACTGTTTTTAATCCCATCATTAACACACACAAAACAGAAACAGCAGCCTTCAAAAATGTCAAATGCAAAGACTGTAATAGAGAAAAACTAGCAAATGCCTGCTGCCGTTATGTTTGAAGAGGTTTCGCATAGTCTGGAAACAAGCAGAAACACTTGTTGATTACCATGCTTTTTAGTTCATTTAACCCAGATTATATGGGATTCATTTACTGATTGTTTTCGTTAGTTTTGTCGGGTGTACGTCGCTTGCGGTCAATGAAAGCGAATGAGAGGCTAAAAATGTACAAATGCTGTAAACAAATCAAAAGCGAAATTGCCATTTAATAGACGCTAGATTAGAAGATTAAATACACACATACAGATTAATGCAAAACATCATTGTAAGTGCTTATTTGTTGCGTTTACCGGCTCATTTACATACGAGTGTTTCGCGTATTTTGTTTGTGAATTACTCGCAATTGGTGTCATTTCAATCCTTATCTGTTTTTTTACGACATGCATCCATTCGCCTCCCCATTTCATTTATTTTTCCTTTGACCAACAATCAATGGAAAATTCTCAACGCTGTCTGATAACTTTATGCCCTGTCATGATCACATGATCTTTGAACATTCAATAATGTAAAGAAAATCATGATATAAATATGTATACTTACATACATATATTTAATGCAGTTTTTATGTAAGTTGAAGTTTTATAAATAAATATACACGAAATATTTTTAATTGTATTTAAGTTTAATAAATCTTGTTTACAATATCTCTTTTATAAATATGTTCTAATTTTTCTGCCCACTACTGTTCATGACGGACACTGCACATTTTTCTGGCCGCCACTGTAGACCAATCACTGGATGTTGCTTTTGTAAAGCGCCGATAATCACACAAATTAAGTTGCCATCACTGTTATTGTTATCGCAGCGAGACAGCGAAACTGTCTTTAATCAAGCTCACGGTTTTTGCGACGTCATCAAAGCAGGCAGAGCGGTAATCCGAATCCCAGCATTAAGATACAAGCATATGTATGTATGTACATTAAAATACACTCATACAAAACATGAATGCGTGAAAACATACATACATTTGTGTGTATGTATTTAAATATTGTCGCTCTCCGCGTCTTTGGCTGTTGTTGCCCATTACATTTTATTTTCATGCCATTTCTGGTTTTAGCTTTGACTCAACGGTCTCACTCATTACAAGCGTTTGTCCGTATATATGTATGTAGGTATGTATGCATATACACGCGTGCATTAACATACCAGCTACATATGTATGTATGTATGTATGCATGTATAGAAACATAAACAGAATTTAAGAACGTTGACGGCGACGTCGGCGCCAGCGTTACCGTTTTAGCTGTGTTGTGACGCAGCAGCAGCAGCGAAAGCTACTTCTACTTGTACTACATGTGTACCAACAACAACAACACTAAATACACACATTGCCTACACCACTCTGGCTACACGTTTGTTCGCCTACTAATCATTTCTGTTCGCCTGCTTTGTGCTCATGTTTATTTGTATATATCGAGCAACACAAACGCACAAAACTCATATGCAAAAAACCATGCTTCATCCAAAAACAACAATAACATACAAGATACTCTGCACATGTCCCCACACACATTCGCCTTGAGCATACATACACTTACATACATTTATGCGCATAGTATGAGTGAAGAAATACGAATATAACAACAACAACAACACTAATGCTTTGAGTGGGTACTCACGTGCACACATTTGCATGTGTGTATGAGTATCCACTTGCCGGCTGTTGCGTCCGGACTCATTGCGCACGTAACGGTGTTTTAGATTTCAGATACACTGCAATTCAGTGCATTAATTTTGTGAAAAAAAAAACACAAAACTAATTAACGGGCTTGCTTGTCGTCACTTTTTTAATATAAATAAATTGGATCAGTACTCATGCAGAAAGCGAATAATATATTTTGGGCTCCTCGGGGTGCTGACGATCTTAGAAAGCAACAGAGTGTAAGGAACAATTTCCCTCTGCGAAGGGCAAGAAGGAACATGTTTTCCTCCTTTTCGGATTTAAAGGATTTATAATTATACATGTAATAAAAATAAAAATTGTAAAACATTAATTTTTATTTTATTTTACTTTACAGATATTAGTAATTTTTAAGTAATCAGAAAATGTCGTTTTTATTTAATTAACTAAAAAATAATTATAATGGGATTACTTGAATGATCAACTACACTAATCCCATTATAATCATTTTTATGTTAATTCCACTTCTGTTCTTCCCAAAAGCTTTAAAGTTCTGGAAAGAAAAGAACTGAAACAAAACGTATTCTGATTTTTTGTCCAAACCTTTGGCGTAAATATCACGTCCGCTATGTGGAACTTGTGTGGAATGGATTTTTTGCCCTAAAACACACAGCAGCAACACTCACGAAAGTAACAATTGCGACGATAAAACAGCCCAAACTTATAGACCATATCATAACATTTGACTGCTGCGATCTATTCTTATCCTTGTTGTTGCTCAAATTTTGTGGTGCTGTAATTTCTTGATCTGAGTTTTTTGACTGATCTGGCAGGTCTTTCCGATTTGTCAGTGCTTCATGATGCACCCGATGGGTCTGAAACTTTTGATTATCTTTCTGGTTTGTTGGACTTACATTTCCCATCTTTGAGTGATCTTTTTTATGCATCGGCTTTGTTGGTCTTGTATTACTAAATTTTGTTTTATTGTATAGCTGACCCGTGTTATCTTTATTGTATGATCGGCTCGTCAAGTGCGTCTGATCTATACTATATTTGAGAGTTGCTTTGGATGCCTGGAAATTTGCCAAATCCGCCCGATTTAATTTATTCGCATGATCAATTTTTATATATTTAAATTCTAAATCTAAACCATTTGTCCAAGCTGAACCTGTCTGATGTGCCATGACGGCGGGGCTCTTCGGATAAACACGATCTCTTTGACCAGCTTTATCAACTTTCCGATCATTCTCAAATTTCCGGGTGGATACAGGGTGGATATTAACTGTGTGATCAGATTGACCTATTTGAATCATCTGCGCCTTCTGATGTACATGTTGGATCTTCACATTGTGATTAGCTGGATTAACCTGATCTAATCCAATCTGATCTTTTGGAACTGCTTGATCTATTCGATTTATACGTTGGATCTTAGCTGTGTGATCAGATCGATCTATTTGTACCGCATGCCACTTTTTATCTACATGGGGGATTCTACTTGGATTTTGTGTCAGCTGATCTTTTCGATTTATATGTTGGATTTTCACTGTGTGATTGGTCTTATCTTTTCGGGCCATGTGGTCCTTTCGCTCTATAGGTTGGATCTTCACTGTGTCATTGGTCTCATTTTTTCGGGCCAGCTGATCTTTTTGACCTATAGAATGGATCTTCGGTGTGTATATAGTTTGATTAATCTGATGTTTTTGAACTGATTGATTTTCGCGATTTATTGGTGGGATCTTAGCTGTGTGATCAGATTGATCTATTTGAACCGCCTGCCCGATTTGGTCCAAGTGTTGGATTTTAGTTGGATTTGATGTCACCTGATCTTTTCTATCTATATGTTGGATTTTCACTGTGTGATTGGTCTCCTCTTTTCGGGCCACGTGATCCTTTCGATCTATAGATGGGATCTTCATTGTGTGATCAACTTGATTAAACTGATCGAATCGAATCTGATCTTTTTGAGCTTCGTGATCTTCTCGATGAACTGCCTGATATGTCTGCTCGATCTTTTCGCAGGCATATTGCTGTGGTAACTTGTTCTCCCGATTCTGGCAGATCAGTAAATGATTTAGGCTATCGCAGACGCACTGCTCGAGCTTCAGGCAGGGCTCTAGCTGCGTGTTGCGGCAGATATTGATGCGCTTTGGCGCCGCGGCGAGCAATGGGGACCAGCTAAAATACTGCCGCCAGGAGCTGCAGTTGCCGAGACATTTCTCGGCCGGCAACAGCAGCTTCGCAACCGGTTGGCAGCCCAGCAGCGGCTGCTGCTCGGCGTACGCCGGCCAGCAGCGGCAGACGCCGGGCGCAACGCAGTCCCCAAAACGGCAGGCGTGGCACTTGGGCTGGCAACCCATTCGGCTGTACTTTGCGCCGCCCACCGTCTCGTAGCCATCGTCGCAGGTGCACTGCTGCGGTCCGGTGCACTGAGCGTTCACGCAGCTGGGCGAGCACAGGGGCCGACAGTTGCCCGGACTGCCCATGTAGCCCTCGCAGCAGACCTCGCGCACGTCCCAGCTCTAAGGAGGGTGAGGGGGAGAGAGAATATTTACGTAATGCAAATCCGTTTCGTTTTTGGGTTTCTTCACACCTACTTGTATGTCCGAGTTGCCGGCTCTGCTGGGCACCCGTATTTGGCAGACGGATTCGCTGCGCGCCCACATCCACAAGCAGCAGGCGAGGGCAGAGGCGAAGGGCAGCCAGGGATGTGTCATCAAATGTTCTGTTAATACAAACTTCGGTGAAGCGTTTATCACTTGAAATTTGAAAGCAAAATTTGCCGCGATTTTAAGTAATGTCTTGCCATTTCCATAGACTTAAATATTTTAATAAAAATTTGTCAAATTTTTTGTAAATACTTTCGTATTTGCCACAGACATTTTTCGAAAAGACTCGTAAGCCAATGGCAAGGATATGAAATTATTGGACACAAAAGAGCGAAATATATAAGGTTATAAAAATATGGCACAATAAATAAAATAAGTAAGCGCCCGTCTAGGAGATACCCGAAACCCTGCCATCTCCTAAAAACATTTCAAATTCCCACTAAATTATCGACTAAAAGTAAAAGTGGGATCGTTATAAATTGTTATTCGATTTGCGGTTTTGATTCGGATGTATCAAAATCTGGCTTACACATACATAATGCACTAAATATGTTAAGTCTAGCTCCTATAGTCTCCGAGATATGGAAGTTTGAAATCGATTTTTATCGATATTTATGAAACGGAGCAAGGTATCGCCAAAAAATTATAAACTTATTCTGCGTATGATATATACGAACTGAATACGAACTGACATGGCTATATCAATATCAGCTCGTCGCACTGATCAAGGGTCGGCGATGCCTCCTTCTGCCTGTTACATGCATTTCAACAAAGCAATTATACCCATTTTCAATGTGTTCAGGGTATAAAAATAAAATATAATGAATAATATAAACATGGAAGCATGATTAAAAATATTTTACTTTATTTCTATTTTTATAGAATGCCAAGCCGCATGTCGAATTTTTATCGGTTGAGGTTTAAAGGCGCCGAATATATTTATAAAAACTTTATTAAAATGTTTGCGTACATAGAGAAACGTATTAAAAACATTTGTTGATTTCTAGACATTTGCATACTTGAATATTTAATTATGTTTTTTATGGTTCTCATAGCCTATGAAACGATGGGAGATGTGTCCAGAAAAGAGGGATTGGGATAATAGCTAATATTATTGCTGCGCTTAACAAAATAGATTATTATGCCGCCAACGCAGCAGAGTATGGTGAGTACCATAAATCCAATCAGCAGATACATCCACCAGTTGGTCGGCATGGAACAGCTGCGGCTCAACGAATCGTCGGGCTTATAACCGTAATGGCACTTGCAGTGATTGTGTTTATAGCAGAAACTGTTCATTCCGCACATTGGGTTGCATGTTGGTACGCATTTTAGGCGGTCTTCGTCCCACGCAAAGCCAATGCCACAGNGATTGTGTTTATAGCAGAAACTGTTCATTCCGCACATTGGGTTGCATGTTGGTACGCATTTTAGGCGGTCTTCGTCCCACGCAAAGCCAATGCCACAGGCGCATTTCTCGGGCGCCACACAACGGCTGTGATTACCACAACCGGAACTACACACTGGCTGGCATGTGCCATTCACCTGCTGATATCCATGGATGCACTCACAGGTATAGGGTTTTATGCAAACCTTATTATCGCCACATTGTGGANTACACACTGGCTGGCATGTGCCATTCACCTGCTGATATCCATGGATGCACTCACAGGTATAGGGTTTTATGCAAACCTTATTATCGCCACATTGTGGACTACATGTGGGTTGGCAACGGTGCTTCTTTGAATTCCACTCATAACCAGACTCGCAGTTGCATTTGTAGTTTTTCCCACAAACGCCATTATCACCACAATCGGGCCGACATAGGCGACGCATAATTATTTGCACTGGTTTTGGTTCCACACACTTATTGGGAGCTGCGCAGGTAGCTCGAGGTCCACACTTTGGAGAACATTTAGGCCGGCNCGCATAATTATTTGCACTGGTTTTGGTTCCACACACTTATTGGGAGCTGCGCAGGTAGCTCGAGGTCCACACTTTGGAGAACATTTAGGCCGGCATTTACGTTCCTTGTCATTCCACTCGTAACCCTCCACACAGTCACATGAATTTTCTCCACTGCAAACGCCATATTCACCACATTTTTGCAGGCACTTTGGTAGGCATTTACCACGGGCCGAACACAAATAATTTGGTCCACATGTAGCGTTGCATAATGAATTTGTATTATTTTTTACAACCTTTTCTCTCTGCAAAAGAGTAAAAGAATATTGGAAACAAAATTTAAAAAAAATGTGCTGTAATTGCCTTGCCACGCATTCTCAAGAAACGTTAGTAATTATTATACAATCTTAACATTTTGGAGGCTTAATAAATATAATTGTGTTTTGAATGTACAAAAGTATATAATTATGTTTTTAAATTCGTATTTTAATGATTTTTTACACTTTTTATGAAATCCCGAGAATCCACTTCAGTTGTCAAGTGTAGGCATGTTATCAATCCCACTCCTATATAGAGTATACACCAAAATGTATCCATTTTAAATAATTTTTATTTTATTATGTATTTCGACACAACACTATTGAATAACGTTTCAGCATCAACTAAGCTCTTCTGAGGATGTTTGTTGGGCTTTTATAAGGCGGGACACGAGGCTCATACATATGTCCAATCATCCAATCCACATAAAGTTTAAGATGTGGGTGCAAAGTATGTGTATATGCATATGTTACTAACCGAGCTATACCTTCAGTATATTTGGAAAAATATCAAAACAATTACTTGGAAAATAAAACATATAAAATAAAATAAGTCATTAGTCTACATTTTTGTATAATAATAAAAAAATTAAAAAAAAAATTATTGTAAAATAAGTCATTCAGGTGAATAGTTAACCGTTAAATATAGAATTAAAATAAATGTATTGTAATATCATCAATTGATGAATAGTTTACTTTAAATCGATAACATGTCGATACAACTCAAACCGCAAATCAATAGAAGATTAATTATTTGCACAATTTGGATGCTTGAGTCACCAAATTTGTCATGAGATTGCTGACCCCCAACTTCATAGGTTTTTGTTTTGTGAGGATGTTATAAAAAAAACCAAAAAGGGTTTTCAATCAAACATGTAGTTTTTGCGACCGGCTATTCAATTTTTTTTATGCTAACGTCTTCAATCCAACTGATAATGATTAAGAATATATAGAAGATTATAGGTTCCTTCCATGTTGTTCACAATTCGTGACCAAATTTTTATATAAACTAATTTAAACTTTAAAACATCCGAAAACGTTGTGAAAAACGGTGAAACTTTTGAAATTATATGTATTTGCATAGTTTTAATTTAATATTTAAAAATCACTGCTGAATCTATACTTTTTAAGCTTCGAAACTTTGCAAAGCAATACCTTTTTGGTATACCTTTTGGTACTACGTGTGTAGTAGCCGAGTGGAAACAGTTTTGGTTATATATATATATATATACATATATAACATCTTTTTAGAATTAAAATCTTTTTAGAATTTAGTAGTTCGGAATTAAATGAATGAGTATGTTTGAAATATGAGTCCTTGTGTTGTTACCTTGTCTGTCGAGTACCATGTTAAATACTAGTCAAATGATGCAATAAGAGCTTTATAGTCTGGTTTAGTTGTCATGGTAGGGAGGGTAGAGACGAGGGACCACTAACACCAGTGCCCTTCATTAGGCATATTAGATTCTTAGTTGCTGCTGTGTTGTCGGAACACTCATAATCAGTAAAAGGAAGGTTTTTTGGCTAATCGATAAGATCGATATATCTAGTTTTTCAATGACCTCCTTGAAAGAAAGAGCCAAAAGTTGTCTGTAGTTAAGAGCGTTTTTGACTGTTCGAAGCTGTGAACAAGTAATGCGAAGTCGTAACCGGACATTCTTACTTGTGTTTTAATACCCTGAACCCATTGAATATATAGCTTTAAAGCTATGGGAGATTTTGGATTTGTACGATTTTCGGGACGCGAGCTCTCGAGGGTGGAAAAGAGGAGTTGTGAAATTTTCTTCGAGTATAAAAACAGGTTTTGATGCAGGTTTATAAAAAGTGTATGATCAACAAAACAGCATCAAAAATAAGTAACAATTTTCGTATTCTATAATTTTATACTATCATGAAAATACTTATGTAACTGCGTACCCGCACTTATCCGAACTGGCGCAAATGTTTTTCTTAAAAGTAAATGGGGCGGAAATGTATGCAAGAACGTGGAAATTCATCATCATTGGCGTGCATTGCTTAAACTGTTCGAAATTTGCAAATTTCATAGTACAAAAAAAAGGTGTGTTAGGAGTTAACAACACTAAAAGCAACTACGGAGCAAAAGGCATATGCAGAAATCATATAACTTTGCCACCAAATCATATAACTAGTTCACTTTTGGCGTAAAGTGATATTCTCAGCACAATAAAGATAGTAAATCACGGCGTCGGGTTGTATATCTGCATCGGGCGTTGGAAGCTAAGAATTTATTGATGAGTAATTCAAAATGGGGTCATATTGCTACTTCCAACAAGACAACGACCGTGAATAGAAGGCCATTAACACCAGAGTCTATCTTATAATATAAGCAATAAAAACCAGCTAACACACGCATTGTATCAAGAGTGGGCCAAATCGCCTTAGAGAGATTATTAAAATGATAAACATAAATGCTAAGTTTTTTGTTTTAGTTTCTAATATAAGGTCCACAGTTAATTAGTTTAAATAAGTAGTAAGTACTTTAGTTGATGTATAAATGTTTTTTGTGTTTATTAACAATTAAGGACAACATTTGAAATGCTACTATTGTTTTTTTTATTTTATTTTTTTTATATTAACAACAATAGAATGAACAAATGAATAAAAAGTTTTTGATTTTATATAAATTTTACAAATTCAAATTCATGTTCAGTGCAAATGCCTAATGGGTACGGTGACTTCTGTGGTACACTGTATATACAAATACACAATTGAACCAAAGACAATATAAATACTAAGATGAGTAACGCGCATACATTTGAACGTAAGCAAACATTTCTGGTGCGGCTTTTCAAGTATTTATATTGTCTTTTTTTGAACCCTATCCGGCGGGTTCCATTTTTATTTTTAGAGAATGTCAAGCCGCATATCGAATCATTGTTGGTTGAGGTATAAAAGCGCCAGCTATAATCATAAAATCTTTATTATTTAAATGTATGTATACATAGAGAAACGTATTAAAAACATTTGTTGATTTCTATGCAACTTGCATATAAGTAAGTACATATTGAATATATTGAATATTTAATTATGTTTGTTATGGTTCTCATAGCCTATAAAACGATGGGAGATGTGTCCGGAATAGAGGAATTGGGATAATAGCTAATATTATCGCTGCGCTTAACAAAATAGATTATTATGCCGCCAACGCAGCAGAGTATGGTGAATACCATAAATCCAATCAGCAGATACATCCACCAGTTGATCGGCATGGAACAGTTGAGGCTCCCCAGATCGTCGGGCTTATAACGCTTATGGCACTTGCAGCGATTGTGTTTATAGCAGAAACTGTTCATTCCGCACATTGGGTTGCATGTTGGTACGCATTTTAGGCGGTCTTCGTCCCACGCAAAGCCAATGCCACAG
>SCDT01002156.1:0-16335 GCA_004143765.1 Drosophila melanica | reverse complement strand
TACACACTGGCTGGCATGTGCCATTCACCTGCTGATATCCATGGATGCACTCACAGGTATAGGGTTTTATGCAAACCTTATTATCGCCACATTGTGGATTACAAATGGGTTGGCAACGGTGCTTCTTTGAATTCCACTCATAACCAGACTCGCAGTTGCATTTGTTGTTTTCTCCACAAACGCCATTCTCACCACAATCGGGCCGACATATGCGACGCATAATTATTTGCACTGGTTTTGGTTCCACACACTTATTGGGAGCTGCGCAGGTAGCTCGAGGTCCACACTTTGGAGAACATTTAGGCCGGCNCGCATAATTATTTGCACTGGTTTTGGTTCCACACACTTATTGGGAGCTGCGCAGGTAGCTCGAGGTCCACACTTTGGAGAACATTTAGGCCGGCATTTGTCCTCGCCATTCCACTCGTAACCCTCCATACAGTCACATGAGAAGCGTGTGAAGCAAAGGCCATATTCCCCACATTCATCAAAGCACTTTGGTAGGCATTTACCACGGGCCGAACACAAATAATTTGATCTGCATCTAGTGTTGCATAATGAATTTGTACTTTGTTTTGCACGTGATCTCTGTAAAAGAGTAAAAGAATATTGGAAGCAACCACTCACTCTTTAAAAACCTCATTAACATTTTGGAGGCCTAAAAAATATAATTGTGTTTTTGAATATACAAAAATGTACAATTATATTTTTCAAGTACTTATTTTAATGAAAACTTGATTCACGACTGCGCAAAGAATCCACTAAAATTACATGTTGTAGGAAGATATCCAGAGAATCCACTTCAGTTGTCAAGTGTAGGCATGTTATCACTCCCACACCTATATAGAGTAGACACCAAAATTTATCCATTTTAAATAATTTTTATTTTACGATGTAGTTCGACACAATACTATTGAATGACGGTTTAGCATCCACTAAGATTTTCTGCGAATGGTTGTTGGGTTTTTATAAGGTGGGACACGAGGCTCATATATTGAATCATCCAATTCTCATAAAAATAAAAATGTGGCGAGCTATTTTGATACCCTGAACCCATTGCAAATAAAAGGATAAAATTGTTTTGTGCAAATGTATGTACATATATACATTGTTGATCAGCAACATTGCAAAAGTTAGTAAGTTGATCTTGGACTCATTTGGTTCGTATATACCATGCGCAGAACAAGTTTATTTTAGAAGATCGATAACTCTTTCCGTTTTCATATTATCGATAACTATCGCTAAAATATATAAGAAAATTTTCATCATACAGTTAGCTAACGAGCAAATCAATCAATCATTTCTTTTCCCTAGTGGAAGTATCCTAAATCCGAAATATTCTTGATCTGCGAATGCTTTAATTGCATTAACATTTAAACAAATTCGGTGACTCTAGCTTTTATACTTTCTGAGATATGATAAAAGTAAACAGGATTGTATAACCGATAAATAAAAAACGGGGGTTATCGATAAATTGAAATACGACTTTTTGAGTGTTATAGTATAAGCAAGTATACAATCTGGTGGGTCTAGCTTTCAGAGTAGTAAAAAATAGCTCCAAGGTAGAAACTTTATCTGCGCGTGCCGTGGACGAGTCTAAATTCGAAAACTTGAAGAGGCTAAATTAATTCAGTTCGTCGTCCTGATCAGGATCTGCCTGTAACAAATATTCTTATAAGCCCAATATACCCCTTTTACCCATTTTCAATATGTTCAGGGTATAAAAATAAAATATAATGAATAATTTAAACATGTAAGCATGATTGAAAATATTTTACTTTATTTCTATTTTAATAGAATGCCAAGCCGCATGTCGAATTATTATCGGTTGAGGTTTAAAGGCGCCGTCTATATTTATAAAAACTTTATTAAAATGTTTGCATACATAGAGAAACATATTAAAAACCTTTATTTATTTCTAGACATTGAATAGACAATGAATACATTGAATATTGAATTATGTTTGTTTTGGTTCTCATAGCCTATGAAACGATGGGAGCTGTGTCCAGAAAAGAGGGATTGGGATAATAGCTAATACTATTGCTGCGCTTAACAAAATAGATTATTATGCCTTCAAAAGCAGAGAATGGTGAGTACCGTAACTCCAATCAGCCGGTAGATCCACCAGTTGATCGGAATGATCGCGCGGCACACAACGGCTGTGATTACCGCAACCGGAACTACACACTGGCTGGCATGTGCCATTCACCTGCTGATATCCATGGATACACTCACAGGCATTGGGTTTTAAGTAAACCCGTTTATTGCCACATTATGGATTACATGTGGGTTGGCAACGGTGCATTGGTTGGTGCCAAACCTAATTGTTTCCGCTGGTTTTGAATTAACACACACTCATTGGGCGCATTTATGTTCCACGTTATCCCACTCGTAACCCTCCATTCAGTCACCTAACTTCTTTGTTCCTTGTGTTAAATTTTATTAATTCAATATTTTCCTAATTTCGACCACCTTAATTGTGTTACATGCTGGGTTTAGGGTACCTTTTAGTCGGGCTCTCCCGACTAGAGCTGTTTAACTTTTTTTGTTTTTGCGGTCCATTGAAGAGAGCAGCTTCCAGGGCCTTATCGAGCTGGCACGCTCGAGTCGCACTACCCGGCACCAGCTGAAGTACTTGAAGTACTCACTCCCATTTCCACTCCCACACCCACTCGCCGAGTTCCAATGCAGTCGGCTGGCGATAAGGTCGTGCAAAACAGGGAGTTATCATGGCGACTGCGCCCAGCTCGAAGCTGTTCCCGCCGAGTCGCAGCACAAAGAATTTCAGCTTTTACTTTTATCAGCGCAACGGCAGCCGGCAACGTTTAGTGCATTTGGAACGTACCCGTCGACGACAACGCTCCAGATCGCCGTTAAGAAGAAGAAGCTGAAGACAATGCTGCCACTGGCATTAATTTTCCTGCTCGGCCAGACACAGGCGATGGCCATCACGAATGGCCACTGCCAGAAGAACATCAGTGTCAAGTATCAGGTGCCTGTGACCCGGACTCGATTAGAGGGTAACGTCAGCGACTTGGAGCCATCGCAGTATATTGTGTACGAGGAGCGGATACGTTGGGACACTGTGCAGATCTGTTGTCCCGGCTATCGCACCATTATCTTTGGATTCTGTGTGCCGATCTGTGAGGAGGCGTGTCCGGCGCACAGCTACTGCGTGGAGCCGAACAAGTGCCATTGCATGCGCGGCTACGAGCACTCGCATCATCCCAATAAGGAGCATCAGCTGATCTGTCGGCCGATCTGCCAGGGCGGGTGTCCGGAGCACAGCCATTGCGTTGCCCATAACGAGTGTGAGTGCCGGCCGGGCTACAAGGATGTGAGCAGCTGGTTCAGCCTCAGTCTTAGCTGTGTGCGCATCCAGTGCGGCCAGGATCAGCGCTACGATATGCAGCGACACGTCTGCGTCAAGATCGAGATGAGCATGGAGGAGCTAATGCAGCGCGTCGCCGAGCGACTGGCCAACGGACTCGAGTCCGACACTGATCCGCCCGTCGAGGAGCATGAGGATGACGGAGATCGTGCCACTTAAATACTCCTATATATATTTATATATAGTCCTATTGTTATCTACGTTATATTCTATTTATGGGTTCAATAAACGAGTCAAGCCCAGCGACGGGGCAAAGGTGAAAAATAAGCCGAACAATCTGTTTTGCGATTAATGTGACTCAGGCCACTAAAAGCTGCGAAAGAGTTGAAAGCCGGGCGGGCATGGCCTATTTGAAAATACCCTGCAACCAGCTCTGAACTGTTATCATAATGCAAACATTTTAGAATCTTACAATTTTCGACAAATGATTCTGCTTATTTTATTTCCTACACCACTTTTTTAAAATCGATAAATATCAATATTAATTCCTTTTTTAAAAAAAGGGTATCTCCTGGTCGGAAATTCCCAACAAAAGTTTTTTGTTTAATTTTGTAGGGAACGTGGAATGATATTGTAAAAGTGTCTTTAGCTATAAACAGTGATTTATCGGTTTAAAAGGGCGATCGATAATTATGAAAAAAAATTTAACTTAATTATAGCCTAGGCATAAAGATGCGAATTTAGAGTCAATTTGGGTTTAGTATAGATTTCGAAAAAAAAACCTTAAGATTAATCTATAAATCATAAAAAATCTATATGAAAAGTTTATTGTGTTAATTCAAACAATAGGATTATATAATTTCTTGCGTTTCAGTAAATAAAACAAATTAACATAAATTGTATAACTAAGTGGCTAAAGATCTGTATAGTTTATAGGGAAAAATAGTCATTAACTTCATTATCATCATCATTAACATCATTATTATCATTATCATCATCATCATTATCATCAACATTAACATCATCGTAACTCGCACTCATACTAATTGAGTGGCGGGTGGGAGGAGTTATCTAAAGTTTCTCTATAAGTAATTTAAAATAGTTTATAAGCTGGCACTCATTGGCTTGTAAGTCCGTTAAATTCATTTCATGTTTAAAGCTCAAGTTGCGTAGCTCTGGTTACAATTTTTGGTTTCACAGCCAATCATATCGGTTGTGGATCTAAGCATATAGTGTCTCAACGGGGACCGGTTGTGGATCTAAGCATAAAGTGTCTCAATGAGATCCGTATACATCTTATTGACCACGTTGCGCTTGACCTTCAGAGTGGGCCCCAGTTCGCCGGTGGCAATGGAGAAATCGTGCGGCAATATGGCAAATTTCTGCACCTTTTGCGCATTCGAGATGGACTGTTTATTGGCGCGCTTAATGCCATCCTCAATGGACTTCCACACCTTGGGGCAGGGACCGGCATTTAGTATATCGGTGAGCGTCTTATGCTCAACGCCCAGAGATTTCATCCAGACGCTCGATTCGTGCGTCAGCTCATCCAGCGGTGCACCCGTCTCTCTGTCCACCTCAGTCTGCAGGAAAGTCAATAAAAAAAAAAAAAATTTTTGATTAAGTTCTGCAAGTTTTCTTTCGTGGTATTTTGTTCAGCTCACCTTAATGGACACCAGCACTGTTAGATATTTTCGCTGTTCACCAACAAGGAAAGCATTCGATATGCCGTCCAGTTCCTTTTTGATGATGTTCTCAATGTGCACTGGCGGTATATTCTCACCGCCGGCGGTTATGATGAGCTCCTTGGAGCGACCCGTCAGGCAAACGTAGCCCTTGTCATCGATATATCCCAAATCTCCGGAATGGAGCCAGCAGTCATCGTCCAGCGATTCTTCGGTCTTTTCCTTATTGTAAATATAGCCCATAAACACATGGCGTCCACGAATGCACAGTTCACCATGTCCATTCTCGTCCTGGTTGATAATCTTTGACTCGCAACCGGGCAAGGATTTGCCAATGGATGTGAGCACCGTCGAGTCCGCAAGACAAAGTGTGTGACAGCCGGCAGTCTCGGACATGCCAAAGGCATCCAATATCTTGAGGTCTAGGCTGAGGAAGTACTTCTTTGTCTCCGGGGACATGGGTGCAGCGGCGCTGACCAAGCTGATGACACGATCAAAGCCCAGGGCGGCCTTCACCTTGGACAGGATGAGCGACTTGGCAATCTTGTAGCGGAAGCCTCCGTTGCTCTTGCTGCAAACAGAAAGTTGCAAAAATTTAGAGAAAGTTTTATAATTGGAATTCTTGATAAGTTTTCGCCCAAAAGTTTGTTAATAATTACACGGGTCAAGGATAATGGACAATGGTCCAAGTGGGTCAGGAGGGTCACTGCAGTAGCTAATGCACTTTGACATTTAATTGCATGGAAAGGGAAACTAAATAAACGGGGATGATTTTAACAACTAAAAATATAATTGAACAGCAATTTTTAAATTTGCTCGTTGCAAATGACAGATTAATTAATTATTAACATACTTATAATTGATAAACCAACGTCAAAGCTATTGAATATTAATTAGTTTAGGGAAATATTTGCTTTCAAATTGCTTAAACTATTTTCAAAAAGTAGAGCTTTTTGCGATTATTAGATATAAATTCATTTAAGTGCCTATAATTTAAGTGTGTTTATTTACTTGCAGAGGCTATTTTAAGGCATTAAATAAAACACATACTATTATATATAAACATTCTGTGCATAAGTAAATAATTAATAAATAACAGCTGCTATAGAAACAAGTGGTCAAAAAGTGTTGTAAAAAATCAATATTTGAAAATTGTTAATATAAATCAGCAATCTATTTTATGTTAGGGTTAGTTTAGCTTTAGCTTTACGATTTTTTTTCATAATGTCAAATTTAATGATTTTTCAACTTAAAAATCAATTAAAACATGTGGGATACAAATAAAATTTGATATACAAACTTATGTTAACTTATTTATAATATAATTAAATACGCTTTAAATCAAAACTGAGAGTGGAGTGATCTTTAGTATTTCTGGTTGAGTTTAAGTTTTTTGAGTTTAAGTTTTTTTGAATTTCTAAGGCCTCATCTTATCTGTTAATTTTATGCAGAAAGAAGCTTAATTGAATTATCTTAAAGATTTTTAATTTTTAAAATTCAATAAGTTTTCTTTTTTAAGTACTTTGCAACTCTATTAAATATATTCACAAAAACCCGGTAAGGTCATTTTTCAGCTTGGAGATAAATTTTTAAAAGGTTACTTTAAATATGCGCTAATCACTGTCACAGTTTAACGCATGTCACGGAATTTACTGTATAGACTGGCGCACGCCCTGTTTGGCACAAGGACGTGCCCGCATGCAGGAGTTTGTGCAGCTGTGAGTCCTGTTGCGAGCCCTGCTGCGATACACCTTCGTGTAAAACCTGACGTATGAGTAATGTTGTTGGCTCTGATTTGGGCTGCCTTTGGACGCCGGCTGCTTGCATAATTTAGCGAGCGAAACGCGCCAAATGCCTTGCAGGGATTGCCTTCAGCTAGGCACCAGGAGCCAGGAGCTGGGATAAAGTCAGACTAGGTTGGCGGTTTGGGGCGTGGCCGTGTTGCAACCACTTTAACTGTGCATCCTTTTTGCATAATTTATGCGCACACAAAAGTTAAAGTTGAAGTACTTTTTGCTTTTGTTTTTGTTGCTTGTTTTTGTTGCTTGTCGGTGCTGCCCCTGCCCCCTCCTTACTTACCCTTGACTCTCCATGTAATGCTTGAGCGTGATGCCCTTGGCCCAGCCGGCGAGCATTTTCTTAAAGCTGCCGCTGGAGCTGGCGACGGCGACCATGCGCTCCTGGAACTTCTCAAAGACACGCGGCACGCCCATAAATCGTGTGGGCTGCGCATCCTGCAGGGACTTGACCAGGGTACCCTTGAGCGCATCCTTGTCGGCAAACCATATGCAGCCGGCCATCGAGGCAACCGTATAGATGTCCACCGTTTGAGCAGCCACGTGGGAGAGCGGCAAATAGGAGACCATCGCCTCAGAGCCCATCACCACCCTCTCCAGGCCCTTGGCAATGGCCCGTGTATCGAACGTAATATTGTCGTGAGAGAGCATCACGCCCTTGGGCATGCCCACCGTGCCAGATGTGTAAACCAGGCAGCAGCACTCATTTATGGCGATGTTCTCCAGCCGGCGCTTGAAGTCCTCCTCCACATCGCTCACATTCATGGACTCAATCTCTGACCACTGAAAAAAGAAAGTCATAAACAGTTATGAAACCATTTCAAATGAGTGAGATTCGACTTTGATATACCCTGTACTGCCAAGCTCATTCAATAACCAAATAAAACTTTAATCTTCCACATCATAAAAAAATGCATATCTAAAAAACTTTTACGCTGATAGACTGATCTTCATGGTATTTCATATACCTTATCAAAATTATAATAGAATATTTGTTCATTATTTCGGCAAACTTGAAAACTATAAAAGTATAAAATATGAAATACATTTTATTTACTTAAGCTATACAAAAACATATATAATTTATTTTATATTTTCATACTTCATTAGTTTCATATATATGTTTCAAAAATCCATGCTAAAATCTATATATATTGTTTTTGGAGCATCATACATCAGGTTAAAAAAATTGTATTGATAATTGTCGATTTTCGATAAATTGACTAAAAATTCTCGAGTTAAAATTTTTCAACGTCACTAAAGTAAAGTTTGAGATCTTTTTGGCGTCTTCAGATACAGCTTAAGAATGCATATTACGCTGATTCTTTTTATTATTGAGATATCATAGGAAAGATTAACGATAATTAAATTTTTTTAACATTACTAAAATTTTAGATGTGCACGTTTTAAAGTGGAAAGAGTATTCAAAATTTCTTTAAAATTGTATTTTTATAGACGATCTCGGCGGATTAAAATAAATAAAAAATTTGTGTGTTTAAGCTTCTTACCCTATAGTAGCCGTCCTCCTTCTTGAGATACGGCGGATAGGGCTCTTGGATTTGTATGGCCGCCTTCAGATTGGGCAGCTGGTCGCGTATGGAATGTATTTTGTCCATTTGCTTGGCATCATCGACAATCACAATCTGTGAACGGGAATCCACCAGGACGTGCTGCACTGCATCCGCCGAGTTGGTCGTGTAGATTCCGGCGATGATGCCGCGCGCGTGAATTGCGCCCATTGCCGAATAGAACCATTCGGCGCAATTGAAGGCCAGCACGCCCACCGAGTGGTGCTCCTCCAGACCCAGTTTGATAAATGCCTTGGCCGTTTGATGCACCTTCTGTTCGTATTGCCTGTGCAGATGGAGAGAAGATGCCAGATGAAAAATGAGTTGAGTTGAGAGTTTTCTTTGGTTAAATTGAATAAGTGATAAACGAATTTGCAGCCGAGGCGTGCAAGTCGAAAAGTTAATTGCTTTAAAACAGGGATGCGACAGGTTTACGATAGTTTAGGGACACTCACGACTCTTGGAAATATTCAGTTTAATATATTGAAAATATGTTATAGAAAAAATTGCATTTTAAGATACACATAAACACATAAGTTTATCTTTTTCTGATTTATGTTATGGACATTGGTTTAGATCGTT
Organism: Drosophila melanica; assembly: GCA_004143765.1. Lineage (NCBI taxonomy): Eukaryota > Metazoa > Arthropoda > Insecta > Diptera > Drosophilidae > Drosophila > Drosophila melanica. Next base: position 7,373 of record SCDT01002156.1, on the reverse strand, counting down.
TTGAATATATTTGTGTGTGTGTTTCTGTTTATTCACTACAAATACTTTCATATACGTTTTAAATAGGATTGCAAATGTGTCATATCAATATATTAATGTTGAATTTTGTTTTGGACTCATTTTAGGTGTGTTTAGTTTTCCTGGACACATTATGTTCATAACTAAGGTCAGCCAAACAAACACAAAGTGGTAAGTCGTATCAGTTTGTATCTTAAGTTTTCTAAAAACCGGAAACTAACACGCTACCATCTCTATTTTAAGCCCTGGCACTTACTTGTAGGTAACTGTGTTGTAGCCAGTTTTACTATTCTTGGTACGAAGCGCCGGATAGTCGGCAAAATTGTTGACGGTGCGCTTGAGCAGGCCGGGTATCGAGATGGGCTCCTCGGCACCCAAGCCCTCCTTCTGCATGCGTATCTTGACGGCCTCCTCGGGATTGGTGGTGCGATAGACCTCCGCGGCCCTCAGGCGATTGGGGCCCGGGCGATTGTAGAGCGCTTCGTTCGGAGTCGCGGCCATTTGGCTAAAAATCAAATTAACAATTTATTAGTTTAATACTGAGAATAAATTTAAATTTCAATTGGTCCAAGCAAATTTGCTATATGAGTTTTCGTGACTGTAGAGTGGAGTAAATGGAGCCTCATCGATAAGACGATAGGGTCAAGGCTAACGCTGCTATTGGCCTTATCGTCTTGCTTAACTTATGACTTAACATCTGATTAGAGGCGGCATGAAGCACTCATATAATTGCACATTATAAATACGCGTAGATCAGAATTTATGACTATATAGCAGTAGTAGCTTTTATGTGGAGTTGGGCAACAACTAGATGATTTGGATTAAAAAACCATTATCTGTATATGAAAATTTATGATTGGATGATCAAAAATAGTATATATTTTGATGATTATAACAGAAAATTAGGAGTGGAGCAAGCCAAGCTAAAATCTTTCAATAACAACACCAGAACTAATATAATTTAATGATGAGTTAATATATTTTGATTTAAAAAAAGTTTCTATATTATACTACTTCATTATTCTTATATTATATCATTCATATCATGAAGAACTTTTTATCAAATCTATAAATTTTCGTATTTCCTGTCATTATTTGTGTAAGCATTTAGTTCTTTTCTTATCTTACACATGATAGTGTCACACATAATACAGAAGTCTTGGCGACCCACAGTTAAAATTCGATTATATATTTCTTTTGGGTACAAAGGGCTACGACTTGGCATGTAGTTATCGATATCTAGCTATGTATACATATGTAGCCCGAAAATTTTCATAATGTTTTTTTGTTTTCTGTTTTGTTTTATTAATCAATAAACTGGCCAACAGTTTTGTGTGATAAGAAAAAAATGCCGAGTATAAACATCAAAAAATTTTAGGTTTAGAAGGAAATGAGTCCAAAGTTTATGGACAAGGTAAGGCAGCTGATTTCTCATGTTTAGTTGGAAAATATTTTGCCAGTTGCCTAGCTGCTATATAGTAACCGAGGTTCCGCCCATGATTATCACTGATTGATGGATGGAGGCTCTCCCAATTGCTGTGCAATTAAAGAAAAAAAAACACCAACTGAATGATTGACAGTTGTCTAATGCACACGCGAATAATGTGAAATTGTTTTATGTTTGCTAATTGATTATTTATTTAATTTATTTTGTTTAGTTTTTTCTCCTGATGGGAAGAGGCGCCGCAAGATTTCGCTGTAACAGTTATATCATAGTATTAAAGTATAGTATAGTATTATTAAAACAATAGTAAGCATTGATTATTTTCTTTTTAATTCCTTTATGTATTTAAATTTTTATATTTTTTAAACCAATTTGAAATTCCATAAATTTTAAGTATTTAATTTTTATTTACATTTATTTTATTTATTCAAAAATATATAACTCAAATGAAGACAATGATGAAGTTTTTAAAAACATTAATTAAATTAAATTGATAATAAAGTACAGCTTTGTAGTACGGCAAGTTTTGTAAGCAATTTAGCAATTTACAGCTTCGTAAAATAATTAAGCTTAGTTAAAAAACGTTTTAAAATTCTGAAGGTGTTAAATGCATATTTAATTTATGATAAATTGACTAAGTGATTTACTTAAAATCACAATAAATTCAATTGAGAAAGTTATAATTTTGATTGTTTAAGTTGCGAATGACTTGCAGGTCTGAAAAGCTGATCAACGATCAAATGAATGAAACTGATTTCTACAACAATAAATAAATTCCAATTGCTTTTCAAAAGCGCTGTAATAATTATATATGATTTCAGTTCGAAATTAAACGGATGCAAAGTCTAGAACTTGAATATTTTAAAGTGATAAGAACAAAGTTTACAAAGTTTATAATGCTGACAAAACATGAAAATATAATAAAAACTAATGTTGGAATATTTATTGAAGAAAATATTAATATCTGTAGCAAATTAATATATACATATATATATATTATAAAACTGGTGTTTGTTGAGGAAATTACTTTATAAGCTCGGGTGTTAGAAAAAATATATGCATGTATTTTTGTGTTTATATGTATGCTAGTTTATATAAGGAATTTGCGTAGTCTTAAAGCTGGGGCGACTTCGCATGCCAGAAACCGGCTTTTTGCTTGATAAGAAGAGTAGTCTAGACATTCACCAGTCGTACGATCCAGCGAAAAGCTTGTTGAATAGTTTCTGGCTTGTTATAAACTTTTTGTAATGTGTCAAAGAACGAAATAAATGTAAGAGCAAAGAGAATTCGTGGGGAGACAACCTAAGAAGCTGCGTATGAAAACAAAACAGATAATTAACAGTTCTAAAAATATTTGCCATGTGTTTTATTTATTTCTGTTTTCTGCTGGTTGCCTTAAAACGAAATTAAATAGAATGCCATGTCACATAATTGAAGAATTGCGGTTTATTTTTCGTGCTGCTTCTTTTCGAAAGTGGAATAAGCAAAAAGATGGGCCAAAAAGCAAAGAGACTGGCAGAGAGATGTGGTATGAAATGCGATCAAAGCAAAAAGTAAAAGACAAGCGAAAGCTAGAGAGACGCAGCCGACAGTTGGTGGTGACAATGAACCCGAGAGGACAGTGCACTGACCCACTTTGAAGAGAAATAAAAAGTGTAAACTAAAATTGGGAAGGCCAAACAGAGCAGAAAATATAAACAGCCGGCAATTGAGTGGGGAGAATATTATTGAAAAGGCAGCGAAAAACACACGTGCTTGTGGGGCGTGGGGCGCAGCTGTTGTTGGAGGAAGTCACGCACTTTACATACTGACAAATTTGATTCTAGTTCTTTCTGTCTATAGATTCAATAAACTTACATTATTTAAATAATTCTTTTCTGGTTTGTTTAGATATTGGTTTAGTTGTTCAGCGCGACACTTGTTTTTGTTTTGTAATTAAATTTTTAATATAATTTCTTTTAAAAACACGCTCAACGCAGACGACCGCACGCAGCGAAGCCAAAGCGCAAACTGAAAGCAGAACAGGATCGGTTGCTATAGAAATCGTGGATCGACGCTGTTGCTGCTGCTGCTGTCGCTGCGGCTGCTGCTGCTGCTGCCGCTGCTGCTGTCGATAAGTCGTCAAGCGTCGACATTGACTATAAGCGTAACGTATTAGACCGCTCTACCTGCTCGCTGGGCAGCGTTCTTATCAGTTGGACGCACATCGCGCGCTCGCTTGCGCGCATGCTGATTAGAAATCAAAATCCAATCGAAATCTGCCTGATCTTTGCTTTGAAACGCATACAAAAAGAAACTTATATTTTCTCTTATCAGTGAGTTTGTTTTTGTGTAAGTTTGTGCCCTTCATGGGAATTTTTGTAATAGGGCCCGTATTATTCCTATATACATAATTACATACATGCATAATACACATTCTTTATAGTTTTGAAGGAGATTCAATTTGAAAAAAAGGGGTTTTTGTGTGCAAGCATTATTAAATATCACTCAAAAAATATTTTATATTATAAAAAAATGTATTTATTTATTTATTTATATTAATGATACTTTTACTGTATGGTTTAAAAAATATTTGTGTACTTTATTCATTAATAATACTTAACAAAAATATATATTTAAGTCAATTTTCTGAATTGCAAAACAATTTTTGTACTTTAGAATTTAGTTTTGCGTTTCTTATTGGTTTTTTTTCATAATAAATGCCAATATTTTTTTTGAAAGTAATCTTTATTGTCCGACAAATGTTTTATTTACCATGGTTATATTATCATTAAGTATTGCCTCAGTAAGTATTCTATTTGAAACCACTGGGATTTGTTTATATGTATTTAACAAATTGAATTTAACAATTTTTAATATCAAAATGTTAATCATGCTTTAAATATAGATATCAGCAAAATCTTAAATGGATCGAACTAATAAAGTTCCCATAGAAACATCGTTTGGAAATATAAAGTTTGTATTAAAATTTTTTTTTATTTTTTCTACAATTTACAGTCGCTCACAGCTTATTTGACCCAACGTGAAATACAAATTTCAATTGCCCATAACTTTTTACCCAATCAAAATTTTGGTTTTGGAGCGGATAACTTGGGGTTTTCCTTCATTTGGCGCACAATGTATCGCTCATCTGTTGCATTAAAAATTTTGTTTGGAGCCGTTCTACCCTTATTAACCNCGCACAATGTATCGCTCATCTGTTGCATTAAAAATTTTGTTTGGAGCCGTTCTACCCTTATTAACCACTCTGTTTTCAAAAACAAATCGGTTTATTATGTTTTTTACTGTAGATTCGGGTAAGTTTACGAATTCTGCAATTTTGCGCCGCGAAATTTCATTTTTAAAGTGGTGTAGCACCAATTCCCGCTGCTGTATTGTTGTGCGCTTTCCCATTTTTTCAAACATGTGTTTCCTTAACAAAATCTCTTTTTAAATGGTAAAAATACTTAAACTTTAATTGGGTAAAAAGTTGGGTCAAATAAGCTGTGAGCGACTGTATGTTTTTATTATGCCGTGAATTTTTAGCTTTTTTATGTCATGATAACGATATTAATCTATTTTTTGTGGTAATTTGCAAAGTTGAAGGAAGTTGGAAAACAGAATTTTTAATTTTTAAGAAATTCGAGCCTACTTGGCTATTTAACAAGCCCACTCAAAAAATATATATATTTTTCATCACACCTCTTTCCTACAAAAAATATCGAAATTTGGCTGGAAAATCATTTTGTGGAACACGTTGTAGCCGGCTGTTAGACAATATGCTTCTTTGTTTGCCATATATTTTATGTACTGCCATAAATGTCATATATTATTGCCGTCGCCCCAATCTATAGCAAATGCAATTTGCCTGCTCTGCAGCACAAAACAAAGTAATGTTTCTGTCACCCCCTAATTTTTTGTGCTCGCCCACTCTTTTCCTCACCTGGGCTTTATAATCCCGGCACATGTGTTTTATATGTTTTTTTAAAACAGCTCGTGAGACAGCGACACAGACTGTGGCTGCCACCAGGTGTGTGTGTGTGTGTGTGTGTATGTGTGTATTGTGTGTGTTGTGTGAGGGAAATGCCATAAAAATTGGCGACAAAAATGCTTCCCACGTTGAATAAATGTTATAAAAACGCATAGAATGCGTGTCCGTTGGGATTGTTACCTACTACTACTTTTTTTTTTGTGCTTGTGACCAGATTAGATAAACAAAGTTGAAAAGTTTTGTATATGTATGTAAAAAAATATAGAGATATTGTGTGGCTACGTTGGGCATTTAATGCTGTCCCACACACCCACCCACACACACACAGACAGACAGACAGACAAGGGGCGCTTGACCAACTGCAGCCAACTGAAAGTCATAAAATTTGCAAACAGCTGCTGACCCCAGAGACATCAGTATCCAAGCATCCGCCCCCTAACATACCTTTCCAGCTTTATGTGCTGGCTATTAAAAACACGGTCGTTACTTTCGACGGCTGCCAAGTTTATGGCGATTCTGTGGCGATTCTCTGTCTATCTGTCAGGCTGTCTGTGCGTATTTGCAGAACTTTGCCTGCGCTTAATTAAGCAATTTGAAGTGAGCCGCGCCGCGTTGCGAGGGGGTATCCGGGGGGGTAGTCGGTTTCGCTGTGGCTATAGAAAAAGTAGCACAAACCGCTAATTGAAATTGCAGTTATGGCCAGCATGCCCGCTGCCTTGGCTTGGTCATCTAATTGAAATAGTCCTTAACTAGTTTATAGTTATTTACTTGAACCAGCGCATCGCAATATCCTCAATTCCACCCGCATAGCCCGCCGCTCTAGTGTGCAAACTTTTGCCTAAGCACTCAGCGCCCCAAGTCCTGAAGTCCTTAACTGCTCTCGTCATTTTCTTGGAATTGTATTGCAGTCTGTGCGGGCAGGTTGTGGCAATGTAACGGTATTTGCTTGAGCCGCTTAACGTTCTCTTCTTCTTTGCCTTCTTATTGGTCTTATTTATATTCTCCCTCTTCCAATTTCCTTTTTTTTTTCATTTCTTTTACTTTTAAACTGACGTAATTAGGCGCATTTGTGTGGGCGCCGACTGTTAAGCCGGACAAGCAGTTGATTTGGGTAGGCATAGAAACGAACAAAGTTTTGTCCTGCCTCAACCGTGGTCAAGGCGGCCCTCCCGAAGAACAAAAACACAAGAAAATATAAAATTAAAAGAGATGTTGAAATTTACATCAAAGTGCCATAGAACAAACTGTTAAAGTTGACATGAAGTTAAGGCATGTGTTGGCATTTGAGCTTGAATAACATCAAGAAAAAGGTTGATTTTAACAAGGGTCGTTTCAGGGAGCTATTAAGGTTAAAAGTGTCTTTGGAAAATGTGAAATGTAACGTTTCTTAATGTAGGGAATGAAGTATGTCTGTTGTGACATTTGAATCGCTTAAAAAGCCAAAAACTATATCAAAAAATTTTCATGAAAACCACTTAATCATGATCCCCAAACTCTGTTGGATTTTTTTTCGCTTAAAATTCGTTAAAATTGAGCTGGCAATTATGAAAAAACCATTGCATTTATTCGAAGCTAACTAGAATTTTCTAACTGATATGAAAATCATAAAATAAGCATCACTGCAATTGTTTCACAGATTAATTTTGTTTTATAAGAACCTTACTTGCTATCAAGAAAATGTTCCCCACATTTTTTATTGCATTCATTACATGTTGACAAAATTCTGCGTATCTTTCTGCAATTTATTTACTTCTCAGGAACTGTTGTTGATTTATATAATTTTGTTAGCATTGTGCATAGATCAAAAGGGATTATCGTTATATCTCCTGTTTCCTAATTTTGTGTCTAATTGCCTTGCTTGACTGTTTTGACAACAATCAAATGTAATTGAAACGAAGATAAATCATGGTTTGTACATTTGCCATATTTGTGTTGCATATT
>SCDT01002154.1:11649-21720 GCA_004143765.1 Drosophila melanica | reverse complement strand
GTGTGCTTGTGTGTGAATGGTAATAATGATGTGCCACGACATGGCGTCAAGTATTTATGCAACAATAACAATTACATTAAACGCCAACTGCACAGCGAACAAACTTGGAAATTGTTTGAATTTATTTGTTTAACATTGCAAATTCATTTGAAATATTTGTCTAAAGATTTTCACATTCAAAAATATTCCGACAGCTTGTCGACGATTATATTAATAAGCTGACATTTTAGTTGGCCATTTTAAATACATATTTTTTATAATTAAGATAGTAAAGCAGAATTGTGTAATCAAATCCGCAAATCGTTTATATTGAAAATACATTTAAACAATGCAATATATTATTATTTTTGAAGCTGCTGATCTAAGCGATTCTTTTCCTACTATATTAAACGGTTTCTTTCTGATATATCTACATTTTTTGTATTTTGAATTTTATATTCTATATTATATTTAACGACCGATTTAACCGATTGAAAAAATGTATCTTCAGCAAATGATTTTCTAAATTCTGTCAATTCTAATTTGATCCATATGTATAAATTATATTTAGCTTCATATATGCAAAAATAGAATGTTTATTTTAATAGATTTAAAATTAGTACTTTTTTTACCCTTTTATACTTTTGAACATTCTACTTATTGTATATCTATATCTTCAAAATTGACCCATTCCGCGTTAAATGTTTTAATTGTATATTTTTTCGCGCAATATTTACGCTTTCATTGAAAAAGCATTTTGGCCACCGTCCGGGACCAGTCCGATATTCATGTTTATATAGTTCATATATATGTATATATAACAAGCAAGCGGCAAACATTTCAGAAAACAGAAGCTCACCCAAGGCTGGACGGCAACAACAAAATAACAGAAACTGCCAACTGTTTGGCAAAACTAAACCAGGCTCACAACCTCCAGACGTGTGGTCAGAGGAAGAGGGATGGGTGGGAGGGAGGGGGGGCTCACCACTGCTGCAGCCCCTGGGCGAATAGACGAGTGGACAGGCGACCCAGTCAGGCAGCCTCTTTTGTTGCTGTCATAGCCGTGCTTGTTGTTGTTGTTGTTGTTGTTTTTGGCTGTTGTCTATCGGTTTCATAAGTTCTATGAATAAATTTCCATAAATGTGTTTATTTTTTGCCGCCACTGTTTTGCCGCAGTCGCAGCTGGTAGAGAGCTCAAAGCGCTAAGGTAAAACTCACGCACACACTAATACTCATACTCATACTCATACTCATAGTGATATACTCATACTCGTAACTGTGCACTGTATAGTCCGACGGATGCAACTGCGCGGCCCATGCAAAAATGCAATGCTGAAAACAATTTTCAATATAAGCATCAAGTGACTAAAATTGTTTTTCTTGTTGTTGTTGGTGTTGTTGTGGTAGTTGCTGCTGTTGCTGTGTTGTTGTTGTTGTTGTTGTTGCGCGTGTGTTGGAAGCGACAGTTTGACTGACATTTTTCTAGCATATCGTTTACATATATTCGTTAGATTTTCCAGCTTCGCCGGCGAGTCGCATTTTGTTGTTGCCTTCGTTGTTGTTGTCGCTGTTGCTGCTGTTGCTTGTTGCTTGCGTTGTTCAACATGCTGTTATATTGAATAACAGACGCACCTCGGCCCAAGCTGCGCTCCTGAACCGGAGCCAGACACCAGTGCAGCCTGTCTGGCAGTCAAGTGCACTCCTAGTCCCTGGGTGTGCGTATGTGTGTGTGTGTGCGTGTGTGTGCCTGTCCTGGCACCTCATGTGACTCCTGTCACTGGCAGTTTGTCGCAGTGTGCCTGTGTCTTATTAAAAATTAATTTTCCATAGTCCGCAGACAGTGTGACCAGCTGCATGTGCAACACTTGCACACCCACTCACACACACACACATACACATACACGCGCATCACACTAATTGCTTTATAATGAAGCTGTCATTGTCACCTGTCACCGATAATCTCTAACAAAATATGCCGCACACAGGAACTGAATGCAACTACAACTCACGCTGATGATGACAAAGTTCCTTTTGTTATTGTTGTTATTATTGTTGTTGACGCAATTGGCCAAGTTCAGCTTACAATTCAAATTGTCCATTTTCTCAATCTCTCTCTCACTCTCTTTCTTTCGCTTTTTCACTCTTTCTCTCTCTCTTACTTTCTCACTATTTATCTCTCTCTGCCTCCCTGTCTCTCTCACTCACTCTCTGGCGCATTTGCATAAGGCAACGATCGCGACGGCAGATAATGCCAGCAGAGGAACATGCATGAATCCATGAATCTATTAACTATGGCCGATTCCGATCAATCTGCCATTAATTTCAATTTCTGTGGAGCAGGCAATAGAAATGTCACAGCGCTTAATCAAAGCAGCTTGGGAAGATTTTGCAACGGAGATTTCTGTGCGCTTTTTTTTCCTTTTTTTATTTTTTGGCCAACTAGTTCCCATTGTGGCAATGAATCGGTTAAGACGCGAACTGTGTCACTTGGTTTTTTGACTTTGCAATAGAAGAAAAAAAACGAAAACAACTAAATTGCGAACAACTTTTGTGAACTCATTAATTTGATGCTGATTAATCCAATGCTGGTACAATAGATTTGTCAAACCGAATGCGAGTGTGTTTTGTTTTTTTTTTTTGGCTATAATCTGTATTAGCTTTCGCAAGATCTACAACTGAAAAGTGGATGTCTCATTCGGTATACTCTATAAATTGCGAGCGCGCGGAACATAAAACAAATTATCAGCAGAATCGGACATACGACTCAATAATCTGTTCAAATATATTTTTATAGCCATTTCGTCCTATTTCAAACACAATTTATCTTGTACGAAATTAATCTCTGGGTTCAGCTTTAAATTATATCATAAAATATGAACAGAAAAGAAAGTTATTATTGATTATAAAACATTATAATAAATTCTCTTAACAAAAATCAAAAAAATATGTTTCATATATGTTGCACAATAATTTGCTGTAGTTTTTTATGTAATAATGTAATAATCCTTTCTTGCTACATTCTAGCAATGTAATTTGAAATTCATATAACCTTTGTGTTTGTTTTACACATCTAATTTCCTTTATAGCCTGTCCTGTTTGCACTCCTAATCTAAGCTGTCGAAATGGTAAAAAAGACTTAAATTATTAGTTGGCAATTGTTTGGGACACTTTGTTGGCTGCAGGTCCAGCTGGTAAAATGGAGCCTTTTGCCTGTTGCCCGTTGTTCAGTTTTTGGGTCAGCGGCAACTGTCGCTGTTGTCGCTGTTGTCGCTGTTTTCGCTGTTGTCTCTGCTGTTGTGGCATTTGTTGTTACCGCTGGTGTTGCCATTACCATTAATGTGCTCGCTATTGTTGGCTGCGGTCTCATAAGATGCAAGCAAACAGGAATGGGATAGGGAAAAGGCAAAGGCAGAGGCAAAGGCAAAGGGATCGGGTGCAGGTTCGGGTTGAGGTAGCTGGAACAATGCAAAGGGCCAACAATAGCCAGGAAAGAAGCCACGTTAATGATGACACGCGCTGCTGCTGCCGTGCGCCCAACTAGACCAGGCTTAAACGGAGCCTCGAGAAGGCTAAAGATCCCAACGCCAACAAATTAACATACAAGCACATGGCGAACGGCGACTCTCAACTGGCAACTGGCTACTTGCTACTTGCTACTTGCTACTTGCAACTGGCAACTGGCAACTTGCAACTCGCAACTGGCAACAAGCCGCCAACGCAAAGCAAGTGGCTCCACTAAATGTTGTTGCTGTCGGTACAAATAAGGCGAGCGCACAATGCGAATTGTTGGTGGGGTAACTGGTGGGGGGTGGGGGCAGGGGACACGCAGCAACTTACCGGGGATTAACTCAATTGCACTCGAATGTCAACCGTTTGCCGACGGCAACAAGTTGCCAACTAGCAGCAAATAACTTAATTAGCCATGAGTGCTATTGTTGCAGTTGTTGTTGTTGTTGTTGTTGTTATTTGTTATTAATGGGTCATTAGTCGGTGTCAATGGACAGGCAAGGATGGGCACGCAATTAACAATAGCTACTTGAGCTTAAAGTGAGCTGTTGTTTAATTATTTGTCATCAGATTTCCTCGTCGAATTTTGTTTACAACAATTATTTATAATACGTCAAACCAGCGCGAAGAACAATTCCAGCAATAGTATTTAGGGCAACAAGGATATAAAATCAGTATTTTTTTAACAAATAGAAATATAAAAAATTCATAAAATTAATTTTCCTTGCCAAGAAATTATTTATCTCAACTTAATTTTGCAGTATTTATATTAATTTTTAATATTAAAAAAAAAACGATTTTTAAACTCAGAAATTTAGAAGAAATAAGCTTAATTATTATTTTGGCATGTAAAAAATTCAAACTTGAAATACATACAACTAAAAAAAACGAAATTCTCTTGAATTACAAATAATCGCCTTTAAACAAAAAGTAACCTGAAATATTTTTCATTTTGTTTAAAAAGATGGATTCTAAAAGAAAACGTTTTCGAATTAGACATTTTTGGTTTGCTATATTCTGAATTTATTTAGCCTTTAGATAACTTTGAAATCTATTCAAATACTTCTTTTATTCACTTTAATTTTTGATACAATTTAAAATTTTCTTTGCGTTCGTCGCTCACCCAATTTTCTATCAATCAAAATCACTTTATGTAGCCATTTTTGTAAAGATTCATCTCAACGCCACAATCTGCCCCTCAGTTTTTTGCCCACCCCCCCCTGTGTGTGTTCAAGGCTTTTGTTTTAATTCGGAATCGAGTTTTTAGTGTCGCATAATTATCGTTTTTCTTTGAACTGCAGCGCCTGCAATTTGCTTATCGCCAGCGATCGCGATTGCCAATGGGGAGCTCGACTTGGAGCCGACTTTGTTTCGCAGTATACTGTGTACTTATCGTTGTTGTTGCTGTTGTTATCGTTATTGTTTGTTCGCTGTTGTCTGCTGTTGTTGGCGCTGTCTTCTTCGCCATTGCCGCCGGTCTGCCGTGAGGCTCGAGTACATTTCAATTAATTAACATTCAGCTGCACATGCGCAGCGACGCTGGCGACGCTGGCGACGCTGGCGACGATTCAGTTTCAGCTTCAGCTTGTGACTCAAAAGCGGATACCGAAAATTGCTGATTGCGCCAGATAAACTCATTTACAGCGGTTAAATGCCACCGGCGGCGCACATTGCCAACACTTTCGGGCGGGAGAGAAAAACTTGGACTTGGACGTGGCGCAGACTTAGACGTGGACGTTGCGATGAGGCGGCGTCTATTGCGCATTTGAAATGAAGCAGCAGCAGAGCGTTCCGAACGAACTCTCGAACGGCTCGTAGTCCAAATGCACTCGGATTCATAGTACCCATATTCATTGTTGTTGCGGCCAAGTGAAGCTTGTGATTGACAACAGCGACCCGCCGATGCTTATCGCTGCACACGTTTCTTGCCTGCCCCAACTTACCTCACCTGTCCGCTCTGCACTCCGCCAGCTCCTTGACTCCTAGTGGCCTCCATGTTGAAGCCATGTTCGTGTCGGACTCTGCAAATTGTCATGTTGTTTGAATTGAACGCTGCGACCAGGCAGATGCCTATCGTCACGTCACGTTACAAATTTATGCCGAGCTACATTAGAAAAATTATTGTAATTAGCCCCGTAAAGTATAAGCCAACAAGCCATGTAAGCCACACACACACACACATGAGCAGTTGACTGCAAAGAGCGAGGGGAGCTTTGGGTTGCGCAGAGTTACGAGTTACGAGTTACAAGTTGCGAGTTGCCAGTTGGACGCAGTTGTTCGTGGCTGGCGCTTAATCCTCAGCACAAACAGCCAACGGCGCCAATATCCTGCACATACACACACACACACACACACATAGACGCACGCACGCATACACTTGCATAGGAGGACATATGCCAGCGGCAGATTATGAAAGGCAACCCCATGTAAAGTGTAAAATGTAAAATGTCTTAATGATAAACAAACAGAAAGTTTGTGGCGCCCGTGCCTGGTTAGGATTCGAGTGCGTGGGTGGGCCAGGGGGAGGGGGAATTGCCACACACCGTTGAAATCTCACAAAATCTATGTCCGACAGCTGAACGCAAAGCAGAGAACACAAAACTGTTTGAATGTCGTGCGACTCTTCGATTTTGTTCACGTGGCGTATACGTAATATTTACTCGTCGACTGCACAGTGGCACAAAGTGTGATGTAACCCGGTGAAAATTAAATTTAAAGCACTATATGACTTAAAATCTGAAACTAAGCTAAAAACATTAATCTGAGAAAATGTCTCTAATATACAAAACAAAATTGTTTAATATTAAAAAAATATTTACTCTAATTATACAATTTATAAGCTAAAATATATGGGGAGAACAACTATAAGTTTACTTAAAGATCAGATAAAATTAAAAATAAACACTAGAAAATGCAGACCATTTAAGAGATTCGATTTCTGTTCACATTAATGTATTTATCGTCAATTATTTCGTTATTGAAGTTATATTTCCTGTTTAAATTATCTGTTAATTGTGTCAAATTTTTACTCAATATATTTTTGTCATTTAATAATTTCTGTACCACTGTGCATTGTCATCGCTTGGCTGCTATTTGGAAATTTATTCACAATTCTTTATAGACGAGTGTTTTTTACCTTTCTCCGTTGCTTACATTGAAATTGCATGTTAGCACGCAAAGGTTGTTATTATTGTTGCTGTTGTTGCTGCTGCTGCTGCTGTTGTTGCCACTGTTGTTGGTGTAATGTCTTCTTATTATGCTGCGACACTGTTGCGGTTGGCCAGCGGGTCTAGAAAGGTGGTGGGGTGGGGCGGTTGTGTGGTTTGACGCTTGCTCGTTGGTTATTGGTAAATAAAGCGTCTAAGCGCGCCAATTTTGTATAAAAATAAAATATGGTTTCACTATCAGTGGAAGGGATCGTGTATGCGGCTAATGCTAATAACATGCAATTTCCACCAGCAGCAACACGCATGCATGCCACACGGTTTTTCCAAAAAGGAAGCAGGTGAAAAGTATTCCATTTGCATGAACACCACAGGCAAGCAACCAACTAACCAACCAGCAACCCACCCGGCAACCAGCCAAGCAACCAACTGGCGACGTCGCCGCCAACGCGTCGAGGCGAAGGTGTTGAAAATTAGTAACTGTCTGTGAGCCCAATCCTCTGCCTGCTGGCCTGGGCCTGAATAACGGTGCCAGCTACCAGCAGCTGCCGCTGGCCAAGATTAGTTATCGATAGTTGAGATTACAGCAATCGGCCAAAAAGCTTTAAAAAGTCAAACAAAAATTGTGGCTGATTAGCTAAAATATTAAAAAAATACTTCGAGCTTGATTTTGTTAAACTTATTTAGTTCCGATAAATTAAACAACAAAAGCATGTTTGATTTCGCACTTGGACTCTTTTTTTTCAATGCCAATGATTTTTGAATGAATTTGAAATATTCGGATTGAAAATATGTGCTTCGATTCTAAGACCAATCTAAAATATGCCAGAAACAATTCATTTAATCATCATCCCCGAACGCAGATCAGCTAAAAACTTGGCGCTGAAATAATTTCATTTTATTTGCATGCCATGGAGAATATTTTCTGTTAGGAGCGGGGGAAACGGGCAACTTGGTGTGACGACAACTTTACAATGTGAGCAAAACGAAGCAACATCAACAACAACAACAACAACAACAACGAGAATAACTTTGGACAGAGGCAGACAGAGGCAAACATGAATAAAATTTGCTTAAAAGTGGACACAACGTGCAAATAAAACAAGAATGAGAGCAGCAGCGGGGCAAGCAACGAGAGAGAGAGACAACAAGACTGTGCGTGTGAATGAGAGGAACAGAGAGATATATTTGAATTGGAGACAACGCTTGGACTTTGGGATGTTTGTGAATGTGGATGCTTAATAAAATAATGCGACAAAAGGAACGACAATGGCAATAATGGCAATCATGATGTTGATGATGCTAATAATGACGATCGAGTGTGTGCTGTGCACTTGTGTGGGTAAAATTGCTGCGGCTGTGTGTGGCGCGAAGTGAATTAATGGCTTAATTGAAAAATTTGTTCTCACCACGAGAGTTTCTTTGTGTCGTGGACAAATTGTGCGACTATCTGTAGAGTTGCCACTGACCCGATGGCAACTCTATTAAACTAAATACGCAAGTGCGAAGTACCCAGCGCTGACATCTTTGACTTTGACACCTTTTTTGGACCATTCACATTTTGTATATAAATTGAAAACAAAAAAAAACTCCAAAGGTGCAAATCAAAGGTGCAAGAAACTCGTTTCAGCATCTTCCTGCCTGCAGCTGCAGTCTGTCCTCTTCGCTTCAGAGTGGGGCACTAATCAATTTCATATCAATTTGTAAATTTGCAATAATTACGATAATTAGCTGCGAGTATCGGACGATGCCAATGCCGATGCTCCATCACAAGGAAAAGGCAAAGGAGAGAACTGCTCTGTATGGACCTGGGACCTGTTTGGACATTCGCCTCCAAATGCATTCAAAGAATGCGTCGAGGTGATAATGAGATTTTCAATTCAATAAAACATCAGCAGCATCAGCGGCCGCATCCACAACGATTTCTCGTTCCCAATCGCGTTCACGTTCGCGTTCGCATTCACATTGACCGTTGCCAATTTTGGGCTCGCACATCGTCGCGAAATCTCTGCATGAATATTTCATTCAATTTACACTTGGCTCGAGACGGTTTTTTTTTGTATGCCCGCCATGGCCAAAAGAAGCTTGGCCAAGGATCTTCCAGCAGCAGCAGCAGCAGCTAATTAAGTAATTTTTTCCACTTGCCCTGTATTTGTCTTGGCAACTGTTGTTGATTTTGCGCCTCGCCTCGTCTTTTTCCTCCACCTCTTTCTCGCTCTTTTTCTTTCTCTTTCTATCTCGCTCAATGCGTTTATGGCTGCTTAATCAACACCCTGTCCAGAGCTGCAAAGTTGGAATTGGTTAGCGGGTCTGCAGTTGACTTTTTCCTAATTGCTTCTTACAGCCGATTAAGTGCGACAGCCAGAGCAATTGAGCTCTCGAATTGGATGCAATCGAGCTTGAAATCGTGCCAACTCCTCCACCCACTGCCTGCTGCAAATGGCAAAACATAAACAAGAAACTATATATATATACTGTTGATCATAAACAACTGTTCTTCAGCTGGGGTATATATTAAGGGTATAAAAGCTTAAAGTATTCTTAACTGTTCTTTAAAAATAAAATCATTTTTGTAGAACATTTTTGATATATATCAGCAACGAGAAACTTTCCCGGATTGATCTGAATATATGAATAATAAATTGACTTTCAATTTAAAAAAGCAATAATTTCACGAAATATTTATTTAGATGCATATTTTACTGAATATCATTTGACGTTAGCTGAAAAATATTAATTTTAGTAATATTATATATTGAAAATTCAATTTAAATGACTTTTTATTAAACATTCCCCAAAATTTGTCTCATTTCAGGTAAATCATCGATCCTTTTCATTCCAAGCTACCCAAATCGAAGTATGACCAACTCACAAAGTAAACCAGCGTAAGAAAAAACGAAAAGTAAATTTGAATGCAATCCCTGGTTGTAATATTACTTAGATTTCTGTAATTAAATGAAGGGCATTTGGCACCCTCCCGCTTCAATTTGAGACCCGCTATGAAAATGGAAAAACTACGATAGCCGTTTGTCGCTGAAAACGCACTTGCGGGCAAAAGGAAAACCACCCCACAAAAACACACAGGGGTAAATTTACCCCGTGGACGGGGTTGTTTTTCCGTTTTGCGCCATGCGCTTGTGAGCAAGGAAAATGAAAATGAAAATGAAAATCCACCCGTGCTGTGCGACGGCCTGCGATTACGATGTTCTAATGCCATTTTTAGTTTTTCATCCATATGGCCGTGCCAGCCGGACGGACGGACTGGCCAGCTGGACCGGCGATTCGGCTTATCGGCCGGGCCAGAACTGGTCAGGGTTGCCATCAGCTACTTTGAGTTGCTTGTTGCGTTGGTTATGGTGCTGTGCAGATTCCTCGTTACGAACTTATCGCACACACTACACACACACACACACACACACAC
>SCDT01002153.1:0-36697 GCA_004143765.1 Drosophila melanica | reverse complement strand
TGGGGAATGGAATGGGTTAGAGCAATAATCGGGTAGATAATTGAATTGATGGGCCAATCAGTCAGACTTACTGCAGCGAGTCCTGGCGCAGCTGCTTGCGAGCCCGCACATACATCATGCTAGCCACAAGGCCCACGGCTAAAACCAGGCCCAGAGCGCAGGCAGCGGCGCTCATCAGGGCTGGACCTTGGGAGGGGGCGTGCGCTGGTGCCGGCGACTGGTTTGGCTCGGGTGAGATGCCTGAAATGGCAATGGGAAATTAGCGAACGATAGTCGGAGAACGAGGCGAGTGGAGCTTACCCTTCGTACAGATTTTGTTGCGCTTGAAGTGGAGCCTGGTGTCGTTGAAGCGGGGAGGTCCTTGCACTACCATGTTGACGTTAACTGGCAGTTGGAGGCTGGTGTTGCCCGTGCAGGGCAGGTAGACCAGGAAAGATTCGATCTCCTGCGGCACGAGGCCCTTGTGTGGAATGCTCAGGGTGGGAGTGCCCAGTGCGTCCTGGTCGGTGGCGTACTCGATGCTGATTGTGTAGCGCAACTAACAGTGAGAGAGCCAGTTAATGGAGTGCAAATCAAATTTGATGTAAGCAAGAGGGTGGGTCAGATGGCTTACCGGATAAGTGATGAGACTCTGCCAGGAGAACTCAAGCTCGTGCACATCTGCCGGGACGGGGACGGTAAAGTGCATGGCGTATGTGTTAATGGCTCCCTCGTGCACGTAGAACAAGTCCGCTTCCAGCCCTGCGAACGACAGTAAAAGGTGAATTAGTATAAGATTGGGATGCGGATGCACTGCAGGCTTAAAGGGAAAGTTTATTTCACAATTTGCTTTGTTATGCTTTCCCCCTGGTATCCCTTCAAAGGATTTTCTACTGCTGTGCAAACTTTGTGCATTTTTGTTTACTTTCCCTGAGAGTTGATGACTCTCTTTGGCCCCTCCCGCAACATCTACCTTACAACTTCAACGGAAATTGATTTCCTCGCCAACTCAACAACAGGGGGTGGCAGCGGGTTGGCAGCGGGTGCGGCAAGTTCGGTAAACAAAACCCAAGACACAATAATAATCGAAATCGAATCCGTCACCAGCAGGCGACAATGCAAGGGGCGTCAATNGGCAGCGGGTGCGGCAAGTTCGGTAAACAAAACCCAAGACACAATAATAATCGAAATCGAATCCGTCACCAGCAGGCGACAATGCAAGGGGCGTCAATTGGTGCTCGATGTCGGCAAATGACGCGCGACAGGCGCCCGGGGGGAGCGAAGGGATTTTGAGGGAGTGAGACCAAATATTAAAAGGTGTCAAGTGTTGTCTAACTCGATTGGAAACGAGACAGCAGCAACCTCATCATCGGCATCATCATCAGCCTTCGTTTTGTGTAACTCTAACTAGCTACAGGAACGTCCTAATCTCTGACCCCGACCCTGGTATCTCGGAGGTCCTGCCCCAACCCTGGTAGCAGTGAAAGACGAGCTGTTCGAGTTAAAAAGACGTGAAATTAAATTTCTTCATCCGCTTTCATTGTTGTCTCTCACTTACACTCCCACTTCTTTCTCTCCCGCCTCTCCTCGCCCTTTGGTCTCCTCCCTCGCCTAGTTCGTTGCTTTATGTTGCATCATTTACTCCCTGGATCAGGCTAAGCCGCGTCCGCGTTTGTCCCAGCCTCGCTTTGCATTGAAAGTCGCAAATGCTGTTTACTTTCCTTAAGTTTACTGACAGCCCCCGGATGTTGAGTGTTGCGTTTCCGGCGGAGGCGACGGCAGAGGATGAGGCGCGTATGTGCGTGTGCGTGCATTTAGGATAGAAGAAAAGGCGCTCACTCGATTCCTAAAACAATTTCGAATCCAATTACAGAACAAGAAAAAGCATTTTTCGTTAGCTTCCTTCTATTCATGACTCGTCTAAGAACTTCCCCGTTTTGCTGTACAGTTTCATTTTGTTTTTGAATTTGAAATTGTTATGCACCCCGCTGATATCCAACATATCCAACTCTTCTTGGGTTGTGCTCCTTTCCTTTTAAATTTTCCGTTTTCCGCTGGCAAACTGCACAGTTTTTTAAGGACGAGAACGAGAGAAGAGGAGCTGCAAATTGCCTTTCGACTCGTTTCATTGTTCTCGTTATTCATCCATTTGGGGGAACACGCCGCAGACTAAACAAAAAACACAAACATTACCCCAAAGTGACTCGCATTAAATATGCACAAACACACGAAAAGGACAATGTCACTTAGCCCGTAGTCGAAGTTGTATGACAACAATGATAAAAGGCTGCACAAGGTGCCACAAGTAGAGACTTTTTACCGCAAAGAAAATGGGAAAGGCACTGCACTTGTGTCAGGTTTAATTAATTCAGTTCTGATTGAAAACGGATGTGATTCACTCTTAAAGAGACTGTCAACTTTTCAATTGGCCTCTTTAGCGAATTTAAGCNTGTCAGGTTTAATTAATTCAGTTCTGATTGAAAACGGATGTGATTCACTCTTAAAGAGACTGTCAACTTTTCAATTGGCCTCTTTAGCGAATTTAAGCTGCAATCTAAGAGCACCTTTAATTTGCATTGGTTTTTTCCGCTTCGTATTTAAGTATGGTGTTGCTGCAGATAAAAAGGACACCCAACCTGGCTACGGGTGCAAGTCTTTCTCCGTCGAACTTTGGCCGTCTTTCATATCACGCGCCGTGCACAGCGCCAACTTTACCGTCGCCTAGGAAAGTTTTGGCTCGTTCGAGAGTCTGCCCCAGTAAGTTTGCTCAGCTTTCCCTTCCCCTTGATGCCTGCCTCTCCAGCATAATTATAATACCTGCGATTGTCTGAATGGCTTCGCCACACACACGTGACGCTGCAACCGCAGACGCTCGTTGGCAGAGGCACAGGAAAAGTCTGCGAGAACAGATTTGATGGGACGGCGGAGGAGCGAGGAGTATCCGCGCCTGGTTCGGCTTTGACAATAGCGTCACACAATTTGCATAAAAGATTAAGAGGATAATTAGTGTCATTAGCTGGCAACCGCTTCGTAGGAGTGCAACGTGCATTCCCTGAAATTAGCATGCTGGCTCTCTCCCCTTCTCTGGAACTCTTTGTGACACCTCGACAGGGCTTATCCTTTGCTCTGGATGCAGTTCTTTTAATTGCCTTCAGTCAGTGAATCCTTGAATCAGAGCCGAGCTCAGCATTTAATTGGCACAGTTTAAAAATCCCTCTCACCTTTTTTCCTATTTTTCCCGCCATCTTTCTCGCTTTACTCAGCAATAAAGCGAATCAACACTTCTATAGAGAGGGTGGGCGGTAAAAGGTCGAGGGTTGCTTTATTAATGTGGCGATTTTCGGGCTGTTTTCTATTCATTAAAAATAATTTTCTTTTGCATTAACTTTTAATTTAAAGGGAAATTTCGTAGNCGCCTTACTTAGCAATAAAGTGAATCGACACCAAACCACTGTGCTATAAAGAGGGTGGGCGGCAAAAGGTCGAGGGTTGCTTTATTAATGTGGCGATTTTCGGGCTGTTTTCTATTCATTAAAAATAATTTTCTTTTGCATTAACTTTTAATTTAAAGGGAAATTTCGTAGCACAAGGTGGAGACAGCTCAAGACCTTGAAAGGTTCTCTTATTTGTGGGGTTCGAGCTGGGGTTCCTGTTCGGGCCCAAGAAATGTGCACATCAAAGTGAAACTTGTTGAAATTGCATTTTTACGCGCCCTTGCACAGCAAGCACTTGATAGAGGGGAGGAGAGGGAGTGGGGCAACCCTCCCTGACTGNGTTTCTCTTATTTGTGGGGTTCGAGCTGGGGTTCCTATTCGGGCCCAAGAAATGTGCACATCAAAGTGAAACTTGTTGAAATTGCATTTTTACGCGCCCTTGCACAGCAAGCACTTGATAGAGGGGAGGAGAGGGAGTGGGGCAACCCTCCCTGACTGATGGTTGACGCTGGTGTCGCTGGCAACTTTGGGACGAAAATTGTTAGTTGCTGAGGCAACGCAACGCAATGAAAAGCAGAGCGGAAAATCTTCAACAAAAGCGTAAAAAATATTTAATTTTAATGTTGTCGTCACTTTATCGAAAGGAAAGAAATCGAGATATATATATTGGAAAATATTTAGAAGCTGCCAGAAAAGAAATCGTTCAACTCATGTTTACAACTCGCTTTATGGAGCAAACTTTCAAATTGTGTGGCGACCTCAATGATGGTGGATGTGGAGTGCTGAAGGGAAACTATGTACATGATTTTGATTGCGGGAATGCATCACGTCAATCACAGCCAGGCCTGCAATGGAGAATCAGCCAGAGAGTGAAGTTATTTGAGAAATGCGTGTGCTGAGAGAGCAGAGGGAAACTAAACGAGGAGGAAGATTGGAGTTGGGGCTGGGTCACGCATCCGTGACGCGCCTTCCACATGA
The DNA here is from genome assembly GCA_004143765.1 of Drosophila melanica. Lineage (NCBI taxonomy): Eukaryota > Metazoa > Arthropoda > Insecta > Diptera > Drosophilidae > Drosophila > Drosophila melanica. The sequence goes on along the minus strand of SCDT01002153.1, from coordinate 32,306 downwards.
ACAAATAGCGATGGAGACATATGCAGAGGGGGATGCGGAGATCTGAAAACAAATCATGCAACGGCATGTTGCCATGGAGGAAGAGGGAATCTGGTGAAGCGGTTGGGAAGGAGAGGCAGGCGGGTCAGTTTGTTTGATTTCATGCTGCTTGTTAATTTTAAAATGGAAATACAGCCAGAGGGTGGTAAATACTGTGAGGGAGGGAGTGTTAACTAGTCGTTAAAAACATAACGAGCTCTGTGGATGGGGTGACGATGTGGGTGGAGAAGACGAAGAGAAGTGTAGGAATGTCCGGATATCGCGCAAAGCAGAGAAATTCACAAAGAGCAAACAAAGTGGAAGATTCTTTGAGTTGTCGCTAATGAAATCCGATTTGCATTGAAAGATGCGTGGGAAGAGTAGTAGAGAAATTAGGGCGAGAAACGAGGCTGGCCGCTATCTGAAGTGTCAATTGCTCGGCAAGTGTCTCATGCCTTGGCGAACTTAAATGCAATCTGAGAGAAAAGCAAAAAGAAGAGTTACAACGAAGGGGGAGATGGAGGTGACATGACATCACTGCAGCTGAGAATTTGGCCCATCCATCAATTTGGGATTCGTGCGGCACTGTGTGGATTATTTGTGTGCTGTTTAACTAATTGAAGTGCCGTGATTTGGCGATTAGGATCAGGAATATGACTAGGATTGAGCCTGCATAATGAGATGGAAGCATTTTGCTCCAATTACAGTTAAGTGCCGGAAAAAGCTGTGCACAGCTAACGGACGAATGATGGACTTGTTGCCAAGGGAGGTGGCAGAAAGAGAGCCGCCTCGATTCGCATTTTGGAGCCATGAACCATTAATCAACGTGGGGCAAAAGACGCGACAGGGGCCCGACTTCATTCCGCCTTGGCACGCCGAATGAATGCCTATTACAGTAACTATTTTCGAGGATACGGATTGGGTGGGGTAGGGGCACGGCTGGCACAAGGTCGATCNGGCCCGACTTCATTCCGCCTTGGCACGCCGAATGAATGCCTATTACAGTAACTATTTTCGAGGATACGGATTGGGTGGGGTAGGGGCACGGCTGGCACAAGGTCGATCTGGAGGCACTTGAATGGCTGGCGCCATTAATAACGAGGCCTCGCGTTGAGCAACAAACGGGAAAAACAGCAAAACAAACAACAAAATGCTCCGCACCGGACTGTGAAGTCGTTAGCAGCGGGAAGGGAGAGGGAGGAGGGGAGGCTAAGCACGGGGAGGGGGGCAGCCACTTGCAGCTGTCAACAGGGTGGTGAAGGTGCGAGGGTGGTTTCGGCTACACGACTTGTACGGAAATCGATTTGTGTGGATTTGTTTTGTCGTGTTTTCGCGCAACTTTTGTGGTCGTCATCCCTCTCCTCCTCCCTCCCTTTCCCCTCTCTGCTTCCTCTTCGTCGTCATGGTCAACAATTATTTTGGAACTATTAATGACTGCGACGTGCTCTTTGCCTTTACCTTCATATCCCTCTTTCCCCAACCCAAACATGGGCTGTTTGTTTTTCCTGTTGAGGAGCAATGAATTTTTCCTGTCGCACTTTGCCATTCAACTATTAATCATATCTATGGGGCGTGTCTGGAAGTTCCCCCAACGGTCCCGACGATTATTTTCAAATCGAAATGTGTTTTCGCTCCCAGGAATAGGTGTATATTTCGGACTTACCCATCAGTTTCATCACCTCGTGGTGGCTGATGAAAATGTTTAGGTATCCCCTGACCGCAGGCAGTGGCCAAGTGAGCAGCGAAATGCAGAAGAACTGCAGCAGGAAACAGCGACTGGTGGCCATAATGAGCGAGTGTATATCTCCTCCTCTTCTCATATAGATGGGTTATCTGGGCGGGCCTATCTGGCCTATCTGTGTGCCAGACGTGCTGTTAATAACTTGTCAGAGCATGTGACGCCGCAATTGGCGCTCATTTCAGCGGACCCCTTCTCGGATCCCCTTTGGCTCAGTGACAGCCAATTTCAATGTGTGGCCATTGGAGCGTTCCGGGCGCACAGACGAGACGCTTCCGTTGGGGGCACAACTTGGATTTGATTTGGTTGCCAGTTGCCAAACAGGCGACGCGGCTCTGGAAGAAGCGTTAAAATCAAATCCGGCAACAGCAACTGCTGCTAACAGTTCCGGATGCGGCCGCAAAGCGACGAGCAGCGCTGCGAGGATTCTGTCTGCCAAATTTTAAACTTTTCAGCCGCTGCAGCTGCCTCCGACTCCGCCTTTCCGTCTGTCTCTGGTTGTCCCCTTTTGCGGACTTGATTCAACTTTTCCAGTTTTGTTTTTGTTGCGGTTGCCTCTGTTGTTGTTGTTGTTTCTGCAGGATTCGCCTGTCGACTGCAAGCGGCATCAGCATTTTCGCATCTGGCTTTGTCGGACTTTCGTTCGCTTTTTTATTGGCCACTCCTTCCCCCGCTGGCCACCACCCCCTCCATCTACTCTTTTGGCCAACTGGTTGATTCTGCTCCTGCTGGTGGTTTAGCTCGTCACGTTGGTGGACATTGGCCAGTTGCTGGTGTCGAGCACGTGTCCTGGTTGTCCTCGTTGTCCTGGTGGCCTTTTTATGTCGTCTGCTGGGTTCGTTCTACAAATAGTCCTGTTGAATAGAGAGTGATTTAGTTGAGTTTCGGACACAAGTCGAGGAGTTGGTGACACTCTGCGGGTTGAGAGTGTGTATGAAAGGAGTGTGTGGTGCTGTGGTTGAGTGGCTTTGTTGTTTGTTTCGAAAATAATTTGTGAATGTGCTCAAAGAAAGTTTTCTGCCTGCAAAAGTAATTACAAAGTTGAAAAAAGATTAACAGCTTATGGAATCGCACAGCCAACACTCTCCACAATTCTAAAAGGGGGTGGAGAGGGGAGCAGCAGGGTTGATTCCCCTCATGATTGAAACTCACATGAGTTGCTTCGACTGATGTTTTAATAAAATCGTGTTAATATTTTGTATGCTGCTCTGCTCTAAATTATTCAGAGGACATTCGGGAAAGCGAACGAGGTAAATTGCGAAAAACTTTTGCTTGCAAAAATGTTTGTGTGGACTTTGTGGTTCAAGTGGTTGCTCCCCTCGCCCTAGCCCCGCCCTCCGCCTCTTGTTGCTTGCGTGCAGCTACGCGAGTGGAATTCCAGGTGCAGTTAGAACCAGAACCAAAGCCAAAACATTTGGCCAGGTGGAAAGTCAAGAGTAGCCATGGAAATGTAAATGGAAATGCAAGGGGAGGAGGAGAGGAAGAGGGGCAGCGGCAGTCAAGTGCCTCCAAAATGAAATTGTTGCCAAGAAACCGACCTCCAATTCCACCTGCTTGCACTTGATTCCCCCTCCTCGCTCCGATTGCCTCCTCCAATCTCCATGGAAACATATTGGGAAATGTTTCTGGGTTTTTTGGCCGCAATAAAAATCGAAATCAGAAAACTTTGTTGCCTGCTTCTCTTTCTCCTTTCGCTACGGAAAAGTGCTTAAAGTTTTGCCAGGCGCGGTCAAGGCAGTTATGGGCGTGGCCGCAGTGCAGCCGTGGAATGTGCCTGGGATTTAATTAAACTTATCTGCCGCAAGGATACGCTAGGCGACGGCTGAGTTGATTAAGAGCCAGATCATCAGGACATCAACTGCAGCTCAGATCCTGGCCAGGCAGCCACAGCCACAGCCCAAGCCCGAAGCTCAAGCCGATGCCATTCAGCAAATTCATTAATAATTCAAAAGACAAATAACAAACTGAGGGTGCACATGTGTGTGCCAGTGTGTGTGTGTGTGTGTGTCTCTTGTGTGTATTTGTGTTGACATTGCGAGCAATGTAACTGATTTAAATGGAGCAGCAGACAAACAGCCGACAGCCAAGCAGCCCTTCCTCTCAGCCCGGCGAGCAGCTGAAGCCGCCAAGTCGCGAGCGCGTGGCAAATACTCGCAGGCAGGCAGCATCCCCCAAATGGAGGAGCCCCGACGTCGTCATCGATAACATATTAACGACGTCAACTCAATCATAATCAGAAGCAAGGATGGGATTGACGGAGGGAGAGGGAAAGGGAAAGGGACAGGGAGTTGTCTGTTGGCTGTCGCAGAACTGGGGAGCCAATGCTGGCCAATGCTGAAAATTTTCTGCTTAGTCACACGCATCATCAGTCAGTCCCGTTCGCCTAGACACAGCTGCCACGCCTCCTTCGTCCGCCCACTCGCGCTAGTGACAAATTGAGCGACGGGCTTTGTCTTTGGGTTGAAGACGAGGTTCGGGATGCCCGCGACGATGCTGATGATGATGTGAGTCCTGGCAGTTGTGTCAAAAAACTTTTCAATTACACGATTCGCAGGCTAATGAATAATCATATCTCTCCCGATTCCCCCTCCAAAATTTAACCATTATCATTATTTTCATGGACTTCTCCTTCTGCCGCATTTTGTTAATTTTTGCTGCGCACAATATTTATTGTTGTTCACTCTATTCTATCTTTATCCACATCCGTTGCTCGCTGATTGTACATTTGCTTTGGGTGGGGCGTCTTCGCCTGGGGGCGTGGCATGACTGGCAGGCATTTTCGTTTCAATTATAAAATGGCTTTTGTTTCTAATTGAATCCGTGAGTCGGGAGTTAAGCTAAGTAAATGTTGTTGCCCCCTCCCGTCAATTTTCATTTCGTGTTCACCACCTGGTTCCATGGTGTCCTTAATTGTGAGGCAGACCACGTTGTCGTTGCCGCTGGCAAGGATTGTCCGTCGGGTTGTTGTGCTTTCAATTATATTCGTGATCAAAATGCGAGTAGATAAGCCAGGTGTTGCAAGAATTCATAGGGTACATTAAAGACGCTGTTTTGTTACTTTAAGAAATATAGTTTCCTTGGTTCTTAAAGTGCTTCAAATTTATTTGTGCAACACACAAAAAAAAATTAAACAAAACAAATTGCCAAAACTGCGAATTAAATAAATACCACTTGACTTGCTGTAAGAAAAGAGCAGAAGGGGGGATGGGGACCGGAAGGGAATGAACTCAATTCCATGCCATTGGAATTTTGCAGACCCAGCGGCTGTTTGCTCATTTGGTAAATAGTTTTTGGCTCAGTTTCGGGCCAAAAAGTATCGAATTGCATTTTAGCCAAGTTTTATGAGCTCTCATTGTTCCGTCTTCCTCTTCCGGTCCCTGATATTGGAGTCCGCTGAATAGCCGCTGGCTCTGTTTGTGTCCATTAACTTTAATGTGTTCAACACATTTTGGCCTATAAACAAGTGGAAAGTGCAACACGAGTGGCGGGGTCAACTTCATTAAACTCGCGTAAATGTTGAACACAAAATAACGCGCACAAAATTAAAATGAACACCGAATACCAGCAATGAGTTTGCCCAGTTTACCAGTTTCCATCCTATATATGCATGTATATATGTATATATTCCGTATATAGTGAACTCTGCCCCTAAAATGCCCAGACAAATTTAAAGCGGTAAATTTTGATAACTGATTAAAAATAACGAGCGACATTCGCGCTTTTGTTTACCCGCCACGCGGCTCCGCTGCGATTGTTGTTTAATGCTCGCATTGGTTTTGCAAAGAGGGTATATTGGTGCCATAGAATATATTTGCAATTTGTTCGTGCGCTTTTATTTGCTTTCAATAACAGGGTATATGAGTTTTTGACATATGACATATTCTAATAAATACTCAATACGCATAATTTTCCTTTACATTCCTCTGAGCTTTAATTTATCCAACAATTCATAGAGAAACACCAGATTTTGAGATTTTTTGCTTAAATAGTATTCGAGGGTATCTAAAATTCGTTCAATATTTGACGTTGGGCGACACATTTGTAGCCAAAGTTTTTTTCAACACCCAAATCGAAATATTTTTGTTTTCCCAGCTAATTTGTATGGACAATCAATTACCATTAGGTACGGTGGTCCTCGAGGGAGCTCGGACCGGGGGGAGGTGCATTGTTTAAGTTGGAATAACCTGGCGGACAATGGCTACTGAAGCTGTCAAATATGTTTGCGGACCAGGCAATAGCCAGGGACGGCCATTAAATGTGATGTAGATATAAAGGGTAGGCAAACAGAGAGATAAATTATAATTTACGCCTTTCCATTTATGATAAATAAATAGCGCGCTTATGACAGGCGTAAACTGATATCAAATTTAATCAATTGAGTTAAATACCTAATTTAAAATAAATACAAACTACAAATTTAAACTTTATATAATACATTTAACAGCTATTTAGCATAATCATATTAAATATGAAACATTAATTGCATAAAAAGATAACTGTTTAGCTTATATGTATATGTGTGTGTGTGTGTGTGCGTGTGTTGGATTAAATTTACATTTTTTTTAAAGCAAAGCTTTAAAGCGACGTTGTGTAAAAGCTCTTTTGAACATTAAATAAATCTTTGTTATTATGGCGCAAAATTGATAGAATAAATCTTGATGGAATATTGAAATTTAAAACATATCCAATGACGCTCTGTTTGAGCAGCGATTTTGTTCGTGTCATCGTTTTTCTGGCAGAGCTTATGGGATTTCAAAAGCGTAAATGTGATTATCATGCCCGAGTACGTACATTGCTGCCGAATAGCACCTGCCGTTGGGATTGGGCTCCCAAACGGAGCAACCATTTGGCATGAAATACAACCTCAATTACGTTTTATAACTCAACACTCGGAGCTGCTCCCCTTAGCTGGGGAATTTTCGATATTATGTGGCTGAATTTATTGTGCACAAACCGACAAAGTGACAGAATCGCCAGCTAAGCGACACCCCTAGGCAACTCTCCACCTCGCCTCTGCTCTCCGACGTCGACTGGAACAGGGACTGAGGTCTGGCCGGTCTTTTTATCTGCCAAGTGCCCCATAAAAATATCTCGGATTTCTGCTCGGCAACGGCGGCCACTTTAAAGCGGCAAACAACCAAGGGGCAACCAAGCCCCCCTCCTTCTCCATTTCGCCCCACTGTCTGCTCCTCTGCACAATGGGCAATAATCATTGATTTATGGCTGTCATTTTGGTTATTAAACTGAAATTTCTTTTTTAAACAAATCTGTGCCAACAGCCACTGTCTGGCATCGCCTCGAGCTACTAGCCGGATTGTCTCGGTCGAGGCGAACGAACTCCCGACAGCGTTCGCAAATTATGCTGCTCGACTTAGCCTACTTAGGCTCATGTCCTCTTGACCGGCTAAGACGTAAATTGAAATATTCGACTCGCAAAGCCATGTCCGTGCCTAATCTATGCCCATGCTAATGCCGAGGCTCACTCATTGGAACCGAGACCACAACAAAAAAATAAGCAAAGCTTACTTAAGTTTAGCATATGTGTGGAAAGATACCCTGTGAGCGGGTTTTAAAGAAACCCTAATCGTATATATTTCAATTTCCAAGGAACCCCAACTTCATAAAAGTTTGTTCAAACTGAAGTACAGATTTTGTGTCTTTTAATTTTTTTAAATTTCATTGTTTTTAATACTTTTAGTGGTGAATACTTTGAATACTTGAATTCTTACAGTTGCTTGCCTGTTGCTTAACCCTCTTCATTTACAGGGTATGCGCATAAATATAAGCATAAACCTAAAGCTTAAGCCATTTCTGTTGCACTTTGCTTTTGTATACTTTCCATTCTTGTTGTTGTTGTTGTTGCTGTTTATGAGGCATATCGAAGCCAAAGCACTTAGTGGCCATTCAATAAAGTTAAGGGCCGAACGTGAGAAGGGCGCGCGCATTCAAAAGTGTCCAAGCGCAGCGGAAAATTTGCATAATTTTCTTCTATAGGCAGGCGCTAGGGCAGACATGGAAATTTAGCCGCTTAGCTGCCATTACTTGGGCCAGCTGCTATTTCAATTAGTGTCAACAATTTTTGATTTTATATCAACAGACTGAGAAAACGACCCCCAAAAAAGCCACATTTGTAATTTACAGCCCACAGTCCACTTACAGCCCACAACATCCACACAGACCACACACAGCCCACAAAAGCAAAGTAAAACCACACACATGAAAACTGGTCACGCAATGCTGCGGTTATTGGGTGACAGCTCGCAAACTAACACACTTTTACACATACAGCTCTACATACTAAACAGGACACAAGGCTTACTAAAGGGCTTGATGGACGCAGACATACCCTCTACACAGGTTTAACTTAACGTTCTATAACTGAGAGAATAGATTGAGTAGTCTTTCCTGTCGGATAAACTAAACTAAAACTAAAATTTGATGTATTACAAGATAAGAACACAAAGTATGGCTATGATTGCATCACATTAACTTAATTCTGCAAATTATAGGGTATTAAATATTTGAGGACAGCGGCAAAAGATGTAGAAGCAAGGAAAACATTTACAATTGTAGGGTATTAAATATTTGTTTACCAGTTGTATGAAGTGGGTTGTCAACTGTCTGTTTGCCAGATCGTTTGGGTGTGTAAAACAAACACACACACTCACACACACACACACACACACACACATACACACGAACGCACATTAAAAGCGCACTTATCAAAACGCAATCAGCTCAAATGCTGTTTTTGCTGTTTCCATTCTCGCCAGTTGGCTGACAAAAAGGTTGATGGAAGACGGGTGTGCGGAAGATGTGTGTGCGTGTGTGAGTTGTAATATATGTTAGTCCCTTGTTCAAGCGATTCGCTACAAGCATTTTCAAGTGTCCAACCAGGATTTCCGTTAAACAGATTACATTTCAAGCGGTATCCAAAATAAATTAAATAACTCGCAAAGGTGCTAGAAATGGGTTGAATTTGATGGCAGGTTTTGTGGTTAGATAAGCTATCTGTTCCCATTTCCAGCACATAATGTTGTGGCTGTTGCTGACTGACAAGCGAAACGGGTCCAAAAACGGACTTTAAGGCGCTTAAAGCAGGCCGTTTATCGATTCTGTTCGCTTTGCCAGAGCATTCCAAGCCTTTAGCTAGCTTTAGCTCGGGGAAGTTGTCGCAGACACACCGCAGAGCCCATCATCAGCCGGCAGACAACTGCCGCAATTTGTTTACATAACAAACTCAGGCGAAAGCCCGAAATCCCAAATGCCGAATATCCACGCAGCGTGGTCACATGCGCAGTGGCTGCCAACTAAATTCCTTCCCGCCACAAATCCAATCGCATGCTGCAACTGTTGCGCCTGCCTTAATCTTTTATTTTTGATTTTTTTTTTTGTTGGCCATGCAAATGGAGTTAATCCAATTTGTTGGCATCAACTTGAAGCGTGTCACATCTCGAATATATATTCGCATAACTAATTTTCAGCACGACGACAAATTCAATTTTGATCCGGCCAAAACATGCAGCCAGACAAATTGGACAACTTGTCCGAGCCAATTACTAATTGACAACACGTCCATCAAACGCTCGCTGGGGATATCATCGCATCGGATTCCTCTTTGATTTGATTTCGCTGTTGAGCAAAATCCAATTAAAAATGGTAATGACTGCAAAAAGGCTGCAAATGCGTCTCATTAGCAAAAATTGCTCAAATCAAATGGCTAACAGGAAAATGAAATAAGTGTCAAAATTTTGTGACAATCACAAAAACTTTAAACTTAGGAATTTTAATTGAAGAAAGAGTTAAAGTTTTGCAAGAAAAATATAAAATTATGTAAATCATAACAAAAGCCATGGAAAATAATTAAAAATATTCTCCGATCAAAGCTTCGTGCTATATACACTGTGAGAAAACAGTTTATGCAAGAACAAAAAAAATTTAAGCGTGTTTGATTTTAAAATGTATTTTAGTCGGAAGATATATCTCGTTTACAGATCGGATATTGATATAGTCATTTAAGTCATTTTTCCAAATTAAAACCTGCGTATCTTGAGTGGAAAATGTCATATCTTTAAGTGATTTACATTTTCATACTCGTACGAATTGAGTCTTTGGTTTAGCAGACAAAAATCGACACATTAAATTTTGACCATTTCTGACAAAAATAACAAGGGGTAACATCACAATTTTTGCAAAAATCGCGAAAATTCTGAAATCAAAAACTTTGCACGCCGATCAATTCTATGGACTTATACGATTCGAATGAGGTGTATCTTTCCGATATCGGACTGCATAAGGCCGAGATATAGGAATTTAAAACTTGAATTTCTCTGTCAAAAACCGACGTGCCTTTGAACGATATACCTTTGTATTTTCGTCCGGATCAGGACTATAAATTCGCATTTAAAAATCGCCACCTTAAATTTTGAACGTTTTTGACAAAAACAACAAGGGGTAACATCACAATTTTTGGTAAAATAGCGAAAATTTTGAAAGAACAAATTTTAAATAACGATTAATTATATAGATTCTTACTAATCGAAAAATATATATCTTTTCAATATCGGACTTTCTATTGACGAGATAAAGTTATTTAAACTATTTAATTGTTTTAAAAGCATTCAAGTCGTTCTGTAAATGGCGAAATTACGGCGGATTTTGTATTATTCAGCTAAATCCGCTAAGCTTCCGGGCGAAAAATACAATCGTTGGTTCCTAGACGACCCGCATATCCTTGGTAATCATACCAAAGGTATAGTCCTAGTAAACCTACAGTTCCAAACCTTGCAAATGTGCAAGAAATATGTATGCTTCTTTTTCAGCTGCCCTGTCCCCTGTTCTCCTCAAGCTGCAGCTTCTGTAGCTTTGGAGTTGTGTCTTTTATGTTGGAGAAACCCCTTGCAATAATTGCAACTAATGCCAACCGAAATTGTAACCTTGGAAGTATGCAATAGAATTTTGCACATTTTGCAATACAATTTTGGTTTTTCTTTCGACCCTCTGGCGATTCTGTTTGCCTGGTGCTTTAGCTAAAATTTATATAAAAATCTTGCACATCGGCGGCCCAAAACTGTTACCTTGGAAGTATGCAATAGAATTTTGCACATTTTGCAATAGAATTTAAATTTTTTGGCGACCTTCTGACGATTTTGTTCGCCTGGTGCTTTAGCAAAAATTTGTATAAAAATCTTGCACATCGGCGGCCCAAAACTGTTACCTTGGAAGTATGCACTATAATTTTTCACATTTTGCAATAGAATTTAAATTTTTTGGCGACTTTCTAACGATTATGTTTGCCTGGTGCTTCAGCAAAAATTTGTATAAAAATCTTGCACATCGGCGGCTTAAAACTGTTACCTTGGAAGTATGCAATAGAATTTTTCACATTTTGCAATAGAATTTAAATTTTTTGGCGACTTTCTAACGATTATGTTCGCCTGGTGCTTTAGCAAAAATTTGTAAATAAATCTTGCACATCGGCGGCTTAAAACTATTACCTTGGAAGTATGCACTATAATTTTTCACATTTTGCAATACAATTTAAAATTTTTGGCGACCTTCTGACGATTATGTTCGCCTGGTGCTTTAGCAAAAATTTTTATAAAAATCTTGCACATCGGCGGCCCAAAACTGTTACCTTGGAAGTATGCAATTGAATTTTGATCATTTTGCAATTGATTTTTAATTTTTTTGGCGACCTTTTGGCGATTCTGTTCGCCTGGTACTTCTGGTTGATTTTAAGAATCGACTGTATAATAAAATATTACCCAGAATTTTTCTCCCAAAAGTAAATTTAAAAATTTTTGTGTAATTTTTATATTCATTTATTTACTTTCTCTTTACATCCTTAATTAATTGTTATATTCATTTGTATATATATTTTTCTTAATGTTGTCTAAGTTTGTCATATATTTTGATGCTTATTTTTCCTTACACACTATGTATTATTTAAATATATTGAACTTAAAAATTACTCAAGTTCATCGGCTGTTTGCCCGGTGGAGTGTTTCAGAGCTTTAGAGCAACCGCGTCTGATAACTGATAAGCTTATAGGCAAGCAGAACCACATGAGAACCACTAAGCCGCCAGACGTGCACTTATCAGCGGAGGCAACAAGCAACAGCCCTGGGGCACGCCCACTTTTCAGTAATGAGAGTAGCTCGGGGCCAAAGCAAACAAAAGCTAGTCAAAGCAAAGGGGCGGCGTTGAAATGAAAGGTTAAGCGAGCCACCACCCCGTGCAACAAATGTGTATTAAAAGAGGCAAAAGAGGATAACAATAAGCAACAACTACAACAACTGAGGAAACAACAATTGACAGACGCTTTAACAACTGCAGCAACTTAAAAAGCTGCACCAAAGTGGAAAAGTTCACACCAACCCTAGCAGAGAGGGTGACCGTGGGGGGAGGGGCGAGCGCAATCCGAGTAAAACCCACAGCATACTGCAAAGCGGGCTAAGGATAAGGAAAAGGATAATAATGCGAATGCGAAAACAAAAACAAATAAGTGAGACTCGATCTGTGGCTGCGACTGGGTGAATTGTGTGTGTGTGTGCAAGTGGCAGACACACGCGAGGCAGAGGACAACAAACAGAAACCAGAAAATAGAAAATAGAATCAAATCGCAATAAAACGAAACGGAATCCGCTTAATGCGCCATGTAAACAAAATGGGCACGTGACCCGCAGGAGGGCGCCCCCTTCACACCCCTTTCTGTAACCAAAACTTGTGTCCTGCTGGCGCCGGACAAATTGCCTCGTAAACTAATCCTGGCAGCCAGCAGATGCAGTTGCCGTCATAAAATTTAGAGAGTCCTGAGAAAGGTCTTGGAAGACTCCCGACTGTTGGATAGGATGAATAATTCACACTTGACCGAATACTGCGAATGCACTTTTACAGTTGCAGTAGCAGTTCCCCATTTCACACAGCTATCGAAGTCCTTGAATGGCTGTCAAGTTGAGGCCGCTTTACAAATCGCTGCAAACTCTCAGATCAAATATTTTACAAGACAGCCGAATAAGAGGAAGAAGATGGGGAGTGAGCGTAGAATCGTGTAACAATATAAAAGATGTATCTGATGTGTCCGCCGAGGGTCCTTTGCAATCCTTTGTCGCAGTCCGCAACAAAAGCAACACAAACTGGGACACTTCCTTCTTCTTTCCCGCTTCTGCCTGTTGGACACTTCCTTCTTCTTTCCCGCTTCTGCCTGTTGAACCATTTGCTGCCACATTTTGGGGCATTTCCTTCATTGCTTCAACGCCCTGCACTCGAATTGCCAGCTGCTGAGAGGGGGCGGTGCGGAGAGGGAGTCGGCTGCCATTTGTAGTTGAAATCCCTTTAAATTTGATATCTCATGTTTCTAGTTCAGGTTTTGGTTCCGGGCTGGAGAGGGATTCCTCTTGGCCTGTTGCCAACTGTTAACTGCCAGCTTACAGCTGCCAGGTTTCTATTGCCTCACGTAGTCCTCGCTGGTTTCCAAATGGTTAATTACCTCGATAAATGGGTAATTGCAGCACTCACACAACATATGGGGCCAATAACCCCGCACCAACGCAGACTTGCGACCAACTAAATTGCCAACTTCACTTCAGTTTATTTTATTTTATGCGTCACAATTTGTTTTAGGACTGCCTTTCCGGTTGAAGATCTTCAAATGGAATCTGGGGAGGGACGCGGAACTATCAAGATTTTTACGAGTGAAGTTATGAAGTCCGAAAGATAATAATGGGCCAACACTTTACGCTTGGCACTAATTCAAAATCAGCCAACAAGTTTGAGAAGCGCCTCGGGCCAAGGCCAAGTTTGCGTGTAGTTGGCTGGTTGGCAGCCATAAAAAGAACTACACTGACAGAAATTTACTACAATCAGTCAAGGGAATCACTTCCACGATGTTACGATTATTATTGTTTTCGAAGAAAACTATAAGCCAAAGTCAGGCGAGTAAATTGTTTGATGCTTCGAGGCACAAACTCGGTCGCATACGCCTCGACTCAGCGGGGGTGAGGTTAGGCTGAGTTGGTCGGAAGCGACGGGAAACTTTGGTTGCCAGCAGCAGCAGCCATCAGAAAGCTGTCGGAGTCCACTTGGATGTCAGCAGTCGGCAATGGGCCAACAGGATAAACAGCGTCGCAATATGAAGGATCCGCCTATCCACAGAATAAAGGATAGTGGTTAAAGAAACGGGGGACAACGGACTCAGGACAATTTCTTTGCTCGCCGCTTTTATTGCTTTTAGCCGTCTGGAAAGAGGTTGCTGCAAGTAGCGCAGACACGACTTCGACTTGGCAGGATGGAAAGGACATGGGGATGGTGATGGGGATGTAACTGTGGGGAGCACGCCGGGTAAATGAAGTGTGACGCTTTGTTTTCCTTTGATTTAGTTTTATGGGTCTACATCGGATGTAATTGAATTATGCAACTTGGCGCCGATGCCCAACGGCAGACAACAGACATCAGACGACTTTATTAGCAGTAGATCGTAAAAGCGAGGCGAGTCTATCTATAGAAGGGGGGTTTAACACACACCCATTATGAGGATGCGAATGATGATAGAGAGCTGTGTCTGTTGCACAAAATGGCAGCCAGAGGCAGGCTTCGATGTGAATTTAGATGCGGACACGGATAAGAACATGGTTACGCTTTTTAGCAGTGATATTTGAATTTCAGATAGCTCGTTCCGTTCCCAGCGATGAAATGAATTGGAAAATATGTCTGCGGCTGCCCGCCAGTCAGAATTGGCCGAGCTATCAGCATCCTGCGTATACGTGCGATATCCTGAAAACTCAATGAACGCTGGCAAATTTCCACAACTCAATAAAGCGGCGCATTAACTGATAAGCAGCCGTTGTCAGAGTCTGGACTGACTGACTGATGAGTGATAGGAACATAACTCAGCATTCGATGGAGTCAATGCCAATGATATGGCAATTGGAGCTGCTCAACCGGAGACAGATACAGGGACAGAACAACCTAATTGACTTCAATGGATGCTAAGTCACCCTCTGAGGTAGAATCTAAGCCAGAGATGAAACAAAACCGAAAATGAACCCAATTCAGGGGCCAAGCAACACGCGTTTGCTTTCAGGTCGAGTATCCCTTTGGGAGAACAGGAGAAATTGACTAGATTCAATTTTATGCATGAAATTCTGAGACCAGCCCATAATTAATATGCGAGTTGCCATAGAGCAATCTGTCATTTCATATAACAAGTGCAAGCGAAAGCCATCCCCTCTCAATCCAAAGGCACCCTCGCCCAGCAGATCATGTGTCGTGTGACAGGAGGACAGATTCAGATACAGACTCCGACAGCCCGCTTCAGTGGCATCCAATTACAGTTTCACATCCTGTCAGAGCGTTTCCAGTCGATGCCCAATCGATGCGAGTCCAAAATCGAAACCATGGAAGCAATTGAAAGCAAAGACAGAATCCTGGACAGGGGTCCCTGCAACTGGAGGTCTGATGCAGCGCAATGTAAACGGTTGAGGGACCAATTGAGAGCTTCGGCGTTTGTGTTTTACCCGTTTGATTGTTGTGTTTGTGTCGTGTNTTAAAAGCAAAGACAGAATCCTGGACAGGGGTCCCTGCAACTGGAGGTCTGATGCAGCGCAATGTAAACGGTTGAGGGACCAATTGAGAGCTTCGGCGTTTGTGTTTTACCCGTTTGATTGTTGTGTTTGTGTCGTGTTAGACAAGGACTAAGCTGTGTAAACGACGGGTGCCGATGCGTTGGTCAGCCGAGAGACGGAGAGAAAAGGAGGGGCAACTGCAAATGTTCACGCACCGACACGGGAGCTTACAAGAGATGACTGATATCGCAATTCCAATCAATACGCGTTCAAGCCGACGCTTGAAGCAGGTCCAAAACTGAGCTGTGGGCCAGAATTGATGCAGTCATGGAAGGGAAGCAATGCAGTTTAGTAGTATTTCAGGCGAATGTCCCCAGTTTCAAGTTTCTCGTCGAAGTTGCCCAAAAATGCTCACGTCCTGTGCACGTGACCAAAATGTTTGGCCATAAATAAGGAAAATATGAAAATGAAGAGATGTTCTCGACAAATAGAAGAAAAAGAAACTTGCTTAACCCGAAGTTCCCAGTCAGTTAGCGACTTCATATGTTTCGCAGAGCACAAACTTTGCACGGAACCTTTGAAATATTCATCAATGAGTCGTGAGTCGCAGCTGAAAGGCGTCGCCCCGCCCCTCTTACAACCTCTTCCGGCCACAAGACATTAACCTCAATTGGCCAAATGGCTCATTAGGTCAGTGGGGTCTTCCGTCTGTCTTCTTATCCGTCTGTCTGTGGCTCATCCATGAGGTAAGCGGCAGAAGTCACTCGGTTGCCATTCAGAGAAGTTTTCCCCATTCAACCAGTCGCGCGGCGGAGCTTTTCCATTTTCATTTTCATTCATTCGCTTCGAATAGAAACGAAAACAAAACGCAACCGAGTTGCACTGCTGCGTGGTCAGTTATAATTAGGCGCTTTTGGGGTTTTATGGGCTAAGCGATTAGCGGCGAGAGCCGAGCGAAGGGCAAGCGGAAAGTGAAGGCGACTCGTAAACACTTTTGCGTTGACCCACTCGAAAGGGGTTTCACTGGACCGTTGGGGANGCGGCGAGAGCCGAGCGAAGGGCAAGCGGAAAGTGAAGGCGACTCGTAAACACTTTTGCGTTGACCCACTCGAAAGGGGTTTCACTGGACCGTTGGGGACTCCTGTCCCCGCTCCATTCCACTCCATCCATTCACGAATTCAATATTGTTAATTGGCGACATGGTTCCGGCACGGTTCGAGGAACCCAAGCGGCCCATAAACCTATCGGTTACAGCTGTAGCCCAATTCGAAGCGGCGCTAAGTTATGTTTGCAATGTTTGCTCAGCGGGGGAGGGGCGAAAATATAAACGGGTGCGGCCGTGGATATGCATAAGTCAATGAAAATAAGTTTCTGCGCCTGGTTCTGAGTCTGAGTCTGGTTCTGGATTTCGGTCTGTGTTTTGTAGAGTTGATTAATTGGCCATAAACCAAACGATTATCATACTAATTTTGAGAACGTGAAGTTTAGAAGCGAAGGGATGGTTCAGTTATTATATCGTATAGCAAGTCCCGTATGTGGAACTGGACCAGGGAGGACATAAATGCCACTTGGAGTTGTTCGAGTTTCGTTTACCGTTATGATTGCTGGGTACAACTTCCGCACCCTCTACAATCTCCATCTGAAGTTGCACGAAACTCACAGAGCTGCCCCATAATCAAGGAGCATGTGAACACAGTCCCAGCCAGAGGANCAACTTCCGCACCCTCTACAATCTCCATCTGAAGTTGCACGAAACTCACAGAGCTGCCCCATAATCAAGGAGCATGTGAACACAGTCCCAGCCAGAGGAATGGGGCAGACGCAGGGCTGTAATTGCTTAATTTGATTACGTGCCGCCGTAAAAAGCAGAACAGGAAATTTGCACTCACACAACCAAACACCCTGTACCCGGTAATGAAGTTGATTCGCTGAATGGATGGATGGACGGATGGATGAGTGGATGGATGGATGGCTCGCTGGATAGGCAGTTAGCAGGCACTCGTAAATGGGTGGTTCGCGCATGTTTCTCCCTCAACTGCTATCCCCAATTTGCTGCCAGTCACAGTTTGGTTCGACTTTAAACTGTTTCCAGATCCCAAATAGCTTGATTTATGTTTTAAGCTGAAAATTAAACCCTTTGCCCGAATGTCGCCAACGCATTTTCCCCAAACAACAGTGCGGACAACAACAACAGCAATGAGAACAACAAGGAGAACTATGTACACAAGTGCAAATTCAGAGGCAGCAATGGAGCGTCAAAGGCACGAAATGGAAAACCATTTGGTTCGGTTCGGTTCGCTCGTGCGATAATTAGAAGCGACTTCTGCACGCTCAATTAGAAGCTTGTAAGCATTACCCCAGAGGGAGAGGAGGTGGGAATTGGGACAAACACGTATATATAAACACTCTCTAACTCGGTTGCAACAACAAAAGCAACAACGACAATGGCAGCAACAGAAGTAGGCAACATGGTCGCAGTGTTGAAGGGAAACACGCGACCAACTGCAGCTGGACAAAAAGTGGGTGGACGGGGGAGAGGGAAAGGATTAGGCCGGAACACGACGTGAAAGAGTCAAAGAGAAGTGAAGGGGGATGGGGCGAACGGCGGCTGGTTGAATGTCTTAATTAACTGTTAGCTGCACTCAGCGAAAACAGCAGGAGCTTGTGGAAAGGGGAGGTGCAGTTACCAGAAAGGGGTGAACGGAGGGAGAGTTATTACTTCTGCCTGTCGCCCGTTGTTGCCACTAAATAATGTCGAGGACACCGCCGCCGACGCCGAGCCTCAACTTATTTATGATTTGCAATTATTTTAGAGAGAGGCTTTTGTGTTAGATGGAACTCTGAAAAGCGAGGGGGAGGGAGCCGCGAGTTAGGTTCGCTTATCTGATTTTGGGATACACGAAGTGTGCATAAACCTGAACACGTCCCGACCATCAACACACACACACACACACATGAGAGTTGGTTGTGGCTGTTGTTTATTTTTTTTCTTTTTTGGCGCCAGACGAAAGTGTTCGCTAGACAAATGCTATGGCAAGGGGTGGGGTGTGGAGGAGTCAGGGAGTCAAGGGGTTGCTGGTGGAACAGAGGGAAAGAGAGACTGGGCTGACATGTCACTTGGCCATAAAAAAAGTTTATGTCTGACATGAGCCAAAAACAATTTGCATATTTCTCCACTGGNAGGGGTTGCTGGTGGAACAGAGGGAAAGAGAGACTGGGCTGACATGTCACTTGGCCATAAAAAAAGTTTATGTCTGACATGAGCCAAAAACAATTTGCATATTTTTCCACTGGATAACAACTTAATTTAGGATACATTCGAGCAACTGTGACGGCGACGCCGACTGCGACTATTGCGTAAGCTGCTTGGGAGGGGGTAGGGTGGCTCTGATTTGTGGTTGTACTCGGAGAAGAGTGGCGATTCGGAAAGTTTCATTTAGTTGAGAGTTGACCAATTATTTGCGCTGTGGCCTTTGGCGCTTAAGCCATGGCTTAGATGCCAAGTTGCTTCTTCTTCTTATTCAGCTTCTGCTGCTGTTCCTGGCCGTTGGTAGCTCTTACCTGGAATGCAATTTATTTGCTGTCGTCGGTCTGACTTTTGACTGACGCCATATTTTCCGCAACATTTGCAATAGCCGTGAGCTCATCCGCTTCCGTGCAATGCGAGACCACTTGAAGAAAAAGAGGAAGAGCAGATGAGAGCCCAGACAGAGATGCATGCGAGCATTGATGGTGTGCAGCCATTTCTCAAAGTGTCATGACTTCCTGCGCTCAGACGCAACGCTATGAACTCCTAACGGCTGATGGATTAGAGTAATCAAAACTGAAACTTGGGAATCCTTGACTCTGTAGGCAATTAGTGCTAGCTGCTAGTTGAAAACTTTTGAGTAATCTATAAGAAATATAAACTGAAGTAAGAGCTGAATACAAAAGAGGAGAAGAATTCTCATCCCCATCTACTTAAATTGAAAGTATATTTTTTAAAACGATTTTTTTGCACTTTTATAAAAGCCAATTGGCTTCGCCTTTGATGTTCGTTTTAAAGAGATGGCTGTTAGTGATATGATTAGAGGCAATTTCCGTTGCATTTACAGTTATGAAAGCCAGCCTCTAATCTAATATAGACTGCACAAAGCCCCAGTCAAAGTCGCCCTGAAAATGAAATCGGTTTCATTCACTTTGTGTGCGGCACAGGAAAGTGGATTTCGCTTTCTGAACCACTTTGTGTGGCGCATGTGCTTCCATAAAAAGTAGCAGAAAACGAAGAAGCAGCGGCAGTTGAGAGAAAAAGCCATTTACTCTCTGGCCAAGAATTTAGGTGAGCAGCACCTGAAATGCTCGCCCTGTGGGCAACTTTAAATGCGGTTAGCGTAGCTTTCAACTTTGGCTTTACGGACAGACGCGCTGTCGAGTGGCAAATGGTAGCTGCGTTTTGGCCAAGTCCTTGGCATTCTACTTAATTTTTTTTTTTTCATTTCAGTTATTTTTCTATCGCATGTGCATGCACTTAGCCAACACTGCACTGGCACTGAACAACACTACGCCACGTTAATAAACTTGAAACTTTTGAAAGGGCCCAAAAACGAGTCAGAACTTTTTCATTGCCTGTCGCTGCTAGCAGCAACCCGCCCCCCCATCCCATTCCCTTTTTTCTGACTTTTGCTCGTTTTATATTTTTGCGCTCAGCATGTAGATGGGCGCCAAAACGGCGCACATTGGGCGCCAAATGAATTTCATTTCACAGACGCAACGCGTGCAATTTTATTCACTGTCAAACCAAATTTGCTTCTGCTGTTCCACGCGATGGCAAAACTTTTCCCTGGCAGCGTAGAAAAAAAAGAGGGGAAAAAAACAACATTGAAATTAATTTGCCAGCTTCTTTTTCTTTATTTTCGGATGCTGCCTTTTAAGCTAATTTGCCAGGGTCCATCTCGACTGGGCAGCCAGATGCTCATCCATTTCCATTTCCATATCCATTTCCACTGGCATTGCCAAATAAATTCGCAGCGCACACATAGAGAGCATTTTTAATCCAATGCCAGTGCGCTCTCTGTGAACTAAGCGGTTCCTGAAGAAGTCACTTAAATGCCCGATGATGGAGTTCACTCGAATTCACGTTTCCGGACAGGCCAAAAACAGTTGGAAGTGGTTAACAAGCAGTGCCTGTTGTTGATTACGATTGGAATTGCGTTTCGGATTCGGATTCTGATTCTGATTCGCATTCTAGCTGGTTGCAGGTTAATGTTGCCCCGGCAACACGCGCTGACAGCCATCCAACTAGACCGATGTGGATCGAGGGGCAGGCGATTTGTGGGGTGGAAAATACTTTAGCAATTTGCAATTGGCATATCGAGAGCAGAGAGCCGAGAGTCAAGATGCAGTGATGTATGCAGACAATCCACGGCTCGACGCACTTCTATGCAATTGGATGGATGCTGTCCGGCACAGGCAATGTGGATCCCGGTTGGCATGGGCACCGTGTTCCGGTGGACAGGTGGGGTGTCGCACCCAAAAGGGGCGGTCCGGAACGTAAAGCTATAAATCACGCAACGTTGATTTCGTTGAAAAATGTACAATGTATAGTTTACGGTTCAATTTACATTCAATATCTGTAAATAATATTTCTTTTTTTGTATTTTTTTTAAAATTGTTTAAAATGTAACTACTTTTATAGTGAATTTTTAAACAATTTATTAATATGTTGAAAAACATATTTAACAATCGATTTCAAGCATTACCAAAAGTATATAAGCAAAAGTATTTGGGCTCTCATTGACTTTAACAATGCGTGACTTCAAGTCCCATCCCTTTTCCACCACTCCAAACAATTTTGGAAACTCTGCTCAAAGGGCGTTAACTTTCAGCAGCATTTCGAATCAGTTGTGGCAACGAGATAAAGGTCGAAAAGGCATTTGGCACTTAATAAAACTTTTTGGCCACGTTAGTTCATAGTAAGTGGCTTTAACTGAGTTCAACAAAGGCAATGAAATTAATTTCATGGCTCAAAAAACCCAAATCGTAAACAATTAGAAATAGGGCATAAACACACCACACAACGCTTAGAATATACTACAAGAATTTGGGGTAAACCAACACAAAAAGTCAAATGAAAGCTGAAAATGCAGAAAATGCCAAAAATAATTCTTCAAGTTTTTCTTAGCCGGGGCAATAAATGTCCACTGCCCATTGTTGTGGACACATCCAGCAGGATGAATTCGAATCGAACAAACCACAGTGCTCGCAAACATGCAACTTTAACAAGCGCAAATGCCCGACTAGCTGATGCCCTGTACCCTGATAATAGACAAAAAGTTATTGTTTACTTATAAATTTTAATATTTTACTAAAATTTTGATTAGTAAAAAATGAGAGATGCTCATTTTGTAATCAACTCAACTGATATTATTCATAAAGTATAAACAGATATACTTTGAGCTTATCATACTTTATATACCCCTTTTATCGATTAGAGGGTAAAAAGGTTTGGCCCATGAAATCAAAAACAATTGCCAAAGTTAGCAACTCGTTTGATTGGCCCAATTGTGCACAGTTTGTTCACACTTTGAGCCGGAAATGCAATTAAAGTTTGCGGTTGTCTTCACTGGCACAAAGGGCCCCGCCGACCCCCCTCGACTCGCCTTGAGCTGCAGCCAAAGGGTTTTCGCAACTTCGATTGTTTTAATTGTTGGGCAAGTCTCGCCTGACCACGACTTGGACTTGTCAAAGATTCGCCAGCAATGTTTGCTCATGTGGACACGCAACTTGCAACTGACAACTTGCAACTTGTGGCGACATGACTAAGTGAATCGTCTGCCAGTCGAAGACAAGCCCCAGCGAGTTGGTGGGCGGGGGCGTGGGGGCGGGCGATGATTCAGTCGTGGCGTCGAGTTGCGCCGCCATTGGCAATGTAAATGCACAAATACATGTGCGAAAACGACCACCTGAGAAATCAGCACGCCACAAAGGCGTCTCCCACGGCAGGGAGTAAGGGGTGGTCGGGCATTGGGGCTTGGGTGTTTTGGCTTGTTACCAAATCGCTTTAGCCCCGCCGCAAGGTAACAATAAAAATGTGCCCGCCCACTTATTGTTGCCGTCGTTTGTATCCTGTTTGTTATACTATATTGATCTAAAATTGAATGTGGAATTGCGTGGCAGCTGCTGTTGCACGTGGGTAAAGCCGCAGCTGCCACTTGCCACTCAATGAACTGACTTAAACTTTTTGCATGCAGATCCTGCTTAAGGATTGTATCTCTTATATATATATATAAATATATTTGTATGAAAGCTTTGTTACTGTGCCTGACAAACCGCAAGATGCAAACATCAAAGACGACAGCGAATCAGCCACCTCACCTCGCGCACAACCCCCTCCATCACCCTACCCTGCTGTGTTTTAATGTCTTCATATGCGCGTTGTCCTTGCGGCCGTGCCACAGATTTTTATGACATTGCCGCACATTTAATTTAACAGCTTATCAAAACAGTTGACACTTCCACAATGCCTGTCCCTCCCGCTGTCCCTGCTCCACCTACAGCCCCCGCCGCTGCTCATTCAGTTTCGGTTTCAGTTTCGGCTTTCGGCTGGCAGCCACATTGACAGCGACAGGCCCAGGTTCAGGACAAGCGACTCCCTTGACGCCATTTACATTTTGGTTAACTGTAAATTGGCTTTGTTTTCGATGTGTGTGTGTGTTTGTGTGTGTGTGTGTGCATTTGTTGGGTTTGTGCTGTGCTGTAAAGTTTTTTGAAGCTCATTGAGCGCGTTAATTGATTTTCGCGCCAAACAAAGGCAAAAGTTTGAAGCGTGGGTGTGGTGAGGAGGTGTGGTGATGAGGTATGGCGAGGGGGCGGGGCGGGGCAGGGCATGCGAGCAGATTGCAGGGCAGGCGAGTGCGCCACAAAAGCGACAAGCTATGCAGGACACAAAAAGGACGCAAAGACTGCAGGACCAAAAAGGGCAATTGTTGGCTGCGGCGGCGACACAATAAAATCAGCAAATGTGAAGGAAGCACTAAAAAATATGCCAGCCAGGGGCTGCTGTGGGGTGGCTCTTGTATGTGTCTCTGTGTATGTGTGTGTGTGTCTGTGTGTTTGGGAGCGGGCGGCAACTGAAGCAATTTACAAAATGACATTATTTGAACGCAAAACATAAAGAAAAGCAAGCGATTGAGCTGGCACTGTGGGCAAATGGGAAAAAATTACGACAACAACTAAAATAGACAGCCACTCCATGGCAGCCCCCTTTTCCGCCCCCTTTTCAGTTGCCATTGTTATTGGAACTGCTGTTGCCGCTGCTGTTATACCCTGAACCAATTGAAAATGGGTAAAGAAGGTATATTGGTTTTGTGCAAATATTGATAAAAATTGATTTCCAGACTTTAATAAATCTGTTATTTTTATTGTATAGAAGCTATGCAAGAATTCCGTTTCTGTAGTGGGGGCCAATTGCAGCCGCTAAGTAAAGTGCGCAGCATGCGGAGTACGTTTTTTACTGATTTTATGTGGCGATGAAATGTTTGTAATAACAGATCAGAGAGCTAGGGTATCTTATAGTCGGGCGCTGCCCGACTGTAGTAATATTGCTAGTTTTCTTTATATTTTTCAAGCAGGCACAACAACAACAACTAAAGAGTCGTTTACTGCAAGTTTACATATATGTATGTATATTAAAAAAAAACAACGCGCAACTATTTTTTACCACTTCATTTTTTTAACGATTTTTCTTTTTTTATTTTGCTGTTTTTGTTTGGCTTCGTTGTCCCTTGAAAAACATTTTATAGCCTCTTGTCCGCGACGAGCTGAGCTGAAGGCGAATGAAAGGAGGGGGGGAGGGCACAGAGGGCAAAGGGCGTGTAGGTGGGCAGGTCAATTGCAGGCGTTTCTCGGAATTTTTTCCGATGTTGCATATGTGTGGGTGGCAATGGGTTCCGGTGGATTGCCAGGGGGGAGGATTGGGTGCATGGGGGCATGCATGAAATGATAATAAAAACGAAATAAATTTTATGCAGCAGCAACGCGGCCTCTCAAAGAGACGAGAAACAGGGCAAGTGGGCGGGGCTAGAGTGACTAACCAAGTACATGCACATTTAAGGGGGATAAAACGCATAAAATAAATGAAGTGAATATACACACAACTAGCTGTGTGTGCGTGTGTGTGCGTGTGTGTGTGTGCTTGTGTTTGTGTTGTAACTGACGAATATTTCGAGTAATGCCCCATAAAATAAATGACTCAGCTGTTAATGTGCATAAGGCTCATATCCTTTGGCCTTTAAAGGAATTTTAGCTCTGTTTATTGATTCGTTTTAAATTTGATAAACTACCCCGAGAATCTCTGGTCCCACAATTCCCTGTGTGTGCAGAGCAAACAACATAAATGTTCGGCCATGTGTAGTACGGTGCTACTACTCTGATACCGCCTCCCCTCCACATACACCCTCCCCCCTCGCTCTCGCTCTCTTATCGTATGCGTGTATTTGGGCTTAACAGCAATTTTTTGGTGCCACAAAGCCTTTTAATTAAAAATGTGAAATCATCTGCAATGTGGCAATCGACGGCAATGTCTGCTCAAATTTACCTTTGTCGGGCCAATATTTGCCAGTTCTGGTTTTAAAATTTCTAGTTAGCCGCACTGTTGCTTTCTGCCATCCGTTGGCCATGGCTCTGACCCTGTCAGCAAATTTTATTTGCCCATGTCAAAAGTCTGCAGAGTGCGAAAACAAATAGCATACGCATAACATATATATAGTATATAGGTATATATATATATATAACTGCATACGGATATAAAATGTATATGTATATAAATAAATGTGCATTTCTACTAGCCAAAATGCAGTTACGACCAAAGCAACCATCAATCATTCATGTTCTGAAATTTGTTGATATTACACAACACTGGCAACTACTTTCACATTTGTATTTACTTAGCAGCTGGTTGAAAGTTTGATTGATGGAATATGTTTGTTTATGAGTTGCATCATGAAACTAGTTTTTATTTAGAGGCAATCATTCATCATACGATTACTAGAAGGTGTTCATATATAGTGTGTCTGTTTTAGAATTTAATAAAATTATTATTATTTAATATTATGATTATATGTGTTTAGAGAAATTTGAAAATACCATAAGAATAGTTAAGTGAGTATCAGTTCTTGGCAGTTGAATTTTCTCCAGATGTTACTCTAACTTTACTTCTTTTTTTTATTATTATTATTATTTTTGTATTAGCCAAGTCAACTTTCAACTAAACTTTTTGTGATAAGCTCATCCATGTTTACTTGTTCAGCGTTATATTTATCATTTTCTTAAGCGAATTTAAATTTTGGAACATCTTATTGCAATATGCAGTGTAATGGAAAATTTTGGTTGTTAAACAAGTTGAACACAAAGTAAAATGGTTCAGTTTATAACGAAGCCACAAAGAGGGAGAAATGGACGGGGGACGGGGGGAGGCAAATCGAATGCAATTGTTGCCAGAAAACCAATGCCAATGACAGAGACAATTATGCAAATGTGTGTGCGTGTGTGTAGAGTGTGTGTTTTGTGTGTGTGTGTGTTTGTGTGTGTGAAAGCAACATGGCATAATGAATGCTCCACGATGCGTGGGTGTTCGATATGTTCGTGTCATGTTAAATATGCGCACACACAGCACACTCAAACACACTCAAACAGACAGCAGCCATTGTCCAGTGATGCGTGCAGCTGAATCTCAGCTGAATGTGAATGTGAATACGAATGAGTGCACGAATTTGCAAATGTGAGTGCCTTGCAATTGGTTTGCCGTTTGTTTGTGTGCCAACTCGTCGCAACTGACCCTTTGATTTATCAAATGAAATTGTTAATTTGCAGCCAAAGCCAATTTTGCTGCACATGTGACTGAAGGAAGCCGCCTCCCCCATTCCCCCCTTTCAACTAGCTCGCTCTCCCTACCTCGCTCTGTCTCCCTTTTTTGGTTGCTGCTGCTATTGCATTCAGAATTTACAATAATTGAGTATAATAGCAGCTACAGTTAATGCAGTTTCAATTTCAATTTCAATTTGAAACTTTAACAATGTCCACGAAACGAAAATTTCAATTAAATTCTGCATTGAGGCCACTTAATCGATTTTCATTTAAATTTTCATTTAAATCAATTGCTGCACAGATTTGTTTTATTGTTGTTGTCGTTGTTGTCGTTGTTAATGCGTGCAACATGCATTTGTTTGACTTGCGGCTTTGTGGGTGTGCATGGTGTGTATTGGGTGTGAGGTGCGTGTGTGCGCGTGTGTGTGCATGCGTGTGTGTTGTGGTATGTGGCATAGAGATCAGACGCAACAAAAATGCATTTACCATAACCAAATTGATGGCAATTTTAATTGGCATTGATTGCGAAATAACAATTGCATTTAATAACACCCCAACACACATGCACACACACCCACGCAGACAATAAATAATTATTGTTATGCTCGCACACACACTCGCACACACATTCAACCCCTTTCAATATACCCATACAACCCATGCATTCAATCAAAAATGCTTGCATAATTCTCTCTCCGCTCGCTGTCATTCTCAATCTATCTCACTCTCTTTCTCTCTCTCTCTCTCTCTTTCTGGAATGCCGTGTGAGGTAAGAAGCCATTTTTGTTGTGCTCAGGTTTGAAGCCAGTCTGGACACACAATTTCCGTTGCATAATTCAACTTGTCGTTTAGTTATGAACTCAACCGAACTAGTTCAATGAACCGAATGTTTCCATAGTACTCAAATGTGTGTGTTTATTTAATATGCTACAATTCCTAACTTACAAATACCTTACTATTTATTTATACTTATACTTAATAGTATTGTAACAAACTAATTTGAACTAGTTCATTTCGAATATATTTCCGAAACGGAACCGAGTCAAAACTGCAGCGATACATGTTAAAATGACTAGAATCAAGACAATTTCCTCGCATGTCGCAATCAAATCAAAAGCATCTTTACGGTGCGTTTTCCAGTTCCTGTTCCCGCTTCCGTTCATATTCATTTGGCGATGCCTCGTGTGACAAGGCACATTTCAGTTGCAGAGTCTTTTGTTTGACGCCAAAATTCAATTAACGCGCTTCGCGCATGTGGCCCACAGCCAATTTACAGTTAACCAACATTTGAATGACTTTGGTGAAAAGTGCCGCCGAACGCTGGCGTCCCTGCTCGGGCGCCCGCTTACTGCTGGGCTGGGGAGTCTCTTTGATAAGTTATAAAATTTAATGCGCCATCATGGTCGTAAAATCTGTGTGGGGCGACGTCGTCGACAACAACTCAATGAAGTTGCCACACACAATATAAAGTCATAAAACAGAAGTTCGGGTGGGGGGCGCAAAGAGTATAAAGCAGCCAAATATGCATGATGTACGAGCTGAAGGAAGTTAGGGCTGGAGTCGGGCTTGGAGGAGAGCGGAGAGCGGACCAATATACACAGGCTGCCTGTGTGTGACTGGCGAACGTTGCCATTTGCTGTTGCTGTTGCTTTAAGCGAATGCTTGAAATTCCGTTTGGCAAACATTTGGCCCCGATAAATGTAGCACCCCCCCTATTCGAAAGGGGTGGGTGGGTTAACATCCTGCACCTATTTGTAGCCAGCGTGTTGATAGGAAGGCATTTTCACAGGTGTTGCGCTGCAGCTGATTTAAATTATTCGCATGTTTGGCTTTTGGCCCTGGCTGGCGCATAAATTCCCCTGGCAGGGGGTCGGGTAAATAAGCCGAAACCGTAAGCTGACCGAAAGCAATTGGCCGAGATAAGATGTAATGGCTTTTTATGGGCCGGCCCTCATAGTTATCTACAGGAATTACGAGCGAGGCCAACCGAGGCGTTGACCACCCAGCCAGCAGCTAGTGGCCAGTATCCAATGCAGCCGTCTGGCTACAGCTTATAGTTCCAGCCAAGTCAATGACACTTGGCCAACTGCACCAAGTGCCAAGCAGCCACCCACATGACTTGGCTACAACTTGCAGCCAGCTGCCAGTTGCCAGTTTAATGGCCGCTGAATGATTTAGCAGAAGTCTGCCGAGTCGGCTAGCTTTGCTGCTCTACTCTTCCTGCTGCTGCCTCCTGTTTGTTTACCAAGTTGCCGGCTCCAAGTGCCGCCAGCTGTACGTTTCCCACGTGTATCAGCCCACGTTCGATTCATTCTGATTCATTTTGATTCATTTGAGCTGCGCTTTGTACACGGTACGCCGCAGTCGCAATTTACATTCAATTTTAGATCCATGCCATATCGCATAATGGCGAGACAACCGTCCGCCCCTTACACAACTCCTACTCCTCCTCCTGCGCATTTTTTGCCACAATTCCGGCCACAATGAACTGCTCCGTGTTGCCGCATTTTGTATCATTTTTATTGTTGCTCACCCTGCTGTGCTGCCCCAGACAATTGCACTTGATATCTCAGGTGCTCGCTTTCGCACATGTATTTACATTACCAATGCAGCATAACGATCCACCCGCCCCCGCACACAACCACCCTCAGCACATACGCCACCCTTCCGTTCCCTCCACCTTGTCCGGGTTCGCTTACTGATGTCTTCGTTTCGTTTCGCCTTGACTTTCCTCCAATAGTTTGTTCTGCATCCAACTAGCTTCTTCCTGCCGACATATGCCACACACACACACGACTGGGGGCAGGCCCATTTAAAACTTGTCCCACAATTACAAGTATCGAAAGTTGCACTTTGAAGAGCACTTTTCATGCGAAAACACTCGAAACGAAGTGCTTCCTGACAGAGATTGGGACACTTTGCCCAGCGCTCAAAGCCACAAACATTAATTGCCATAAAGCTGAAAGTGCACATAATTGACCCATCGTTGAATTTAGGAAACTTTATATGATAAGGTCAATAATTACTAAGAGAACTTTATGCAAGTGCTGGTATATTCCAAGTAGATCAATGAATTTAAATTTTCTGGAAAATAGTTGATTCGACTTAGAATGGAAAACTGCTTTTCGGTTTTATGTCGAGCTCTTTAAACAAACTTCTGAAACAGAAATCCTTATCCAATCCTCAATTATACCCATTTCACACATTTTATTCCCCAAAATGTGTGTGTGTGTGTGTGCACAATATAAATGTAATCCCCTTAAAGAAGCTTTCGCTTCACACATTTTCCACACACATGTCAGCCGTGTCGAGGCAAGTCGGTGTTTTAGACTGGGGTCTTGCCATAACTGAAGAGCACACAATAAACTTGATTATGTGATTTCATTCACACCTTTTGCAGCATTTCTTTTTCGCAGCTTTTCATCAGCATTGCTGTGGCTTTTTCTCACATTCTGCTGTTGGATGTTTCAACAACAATTATTTTCAATTTGAGTTCTGCGAGCCATGAAATTAATTTCGTTTGCTTTCCCAAGCTGTCTATAGGAGACACCCTTGTGTAGGGGCTCTAATCCCTAACCACACATATGTCCAGAGCTATATAAATGGGATTGTAAAGTTAGGAGTTGCTTTTCAATGGTGTTTTAGCAGCAAGTGTTGATATTTTCTGAAATCAATCTTTGTGAGCATTTCGAAGGCTTTTTACCTACTGCTGGGGCCAACTAGCTGTCAGGCTGACACTCGCAATTGACGGTGTCCATTGTTCAAACAATTGTCCTGCAGAACAAAAGCCGAATGTGCGGTGGCTGGCCACAATTGAATCCTCTTCGTATTTATTACACAGATTCATCTCATCCGGCGGACAGCTCTTTAATATGCGATTCATTTTCATCTACTTTATCTCAATTTGAGCTTCTCTGAACTGCTCCTCGACCTACTCTTTTTCTGCACTCCATAAAATACGATTACTAATCGCTTTGTCTACTTCAGTTTTTGGCTTGGGTCTGGTCTAGTCTGAATCTATTGCTGTTTTTAGCTGCGGGCCCTTTTGCGCAATCTCTTAGTCATCCACGTCACAAAGGACACGCCCACTGCACAAGAATTTGCCAGCTCATCATTTGTGCAGCGCTGTGTAATTAAAGGCGCTCCAAAAAGCTCGACCACAGCTGAGACACAGTCGGGCAGAGCCAGTCAGTCAGGCCCTAGGCAGTCGCAAAGGACTCGAGTGAGTTGCTAAGTCCTGTTCAAATCTATGGCCATGTCTATGACAATCGCTCTCTCTCACTCTCATTATCTCTCTCTCTCTCTCTCTATCGTTTGCTCTGTGTGTGTGTGTGTGGCGCCTTTTCATGTTGATTATGCTAATTTCCAAGTCGACTCGGAACACAAATTTCGAGTGAACATGTTTCAACCATGTTCACCAGCTGCTGAAGCTGGCGCAGGTGGGGTTGTGGGAGCAGCCGAAGGACCTGTCAGCCACACAAATCCATCCATGGGACGTCTTTTGGCTTTGGCTACAGCCGTTTTTACAAGCGTCGTGCACTTCCACTTCCAGTTCCGCCACGGGGCACACAAGAAATGCCGTTTGCCACTTTAATGAAAAATGCTGCATAATTCTGATCCGTCCCTCCCTCCCTTTTCCAGTCTGAAGTTAACCACTTAGGTGTTGGTTGTTGTTGTTGTTCTTGTTGTTGTTGTTCCCTTTGCCCGTAATTAAGGCCTTGAAGCAGTGAAAGCAATGCTCATGATGTACTCTCAGTTCACAGCTCCTGGCCATTAACTCCACACTTCGATGGCTAAGCACAAAGTGCGACACTTGCACAAAAGAGGGACCCAAGAAGGGTGCAGGATGGTAAAGGCAGAGTTGTGGATTTGGTATGGAGAATGCGAATGTAAAATGGTGGTTTGGGTTTGGGTGTCTTTGGGGCGAACTCACCGAAAAGGCGAGTGTGAATTGTGCGCACAGCTGACAGTTTTGAAAAATGAATGGGCGTAAGGGCGAGTGGGCGTGACAACCGGGAACTGGCAACAGCGGAAGCCGCGCCGCGCCGCGCCGCGCCGTGCTGCAAATGTGGCGGAAAATATGGCGTCAGTCAAAAGTCAGCGCAGCGCGTTTAATGCGCGCGACAGCAAATAAATTGCATTCGCCTGCAGTGCACCCAACCGGGCACCCAACAATCCCTATCAAACGCGAGAGGGATGTAGGAAACAAAACCGAGTAAAAAGCTATTTCAATGGTCTGGGACCACCCGTTGCGAAAGGTGCAAAATGCGAAAGATGGAAAAAAAAACGAGAGTTTTTCTTTGTAAAAAACTAATAAAGCATCACATCAGAACATTGAAGTCCCAAGAAAGAATTTGCCCTGCACCTGCACAATGCAGTGGCAAACAATGATGAATGCGAGTTATTCCCGTTGCAAAAAAATATATATAAGAAGACAACAATAAGCCAATAAAGTGAATAGAGAAGATTGTCATAAAAAGTTAAGGTTCGCAGCTTAGCAAATATCTCTGAATTGCATAAATTGCTGAAATCGCTCGCTTAACTCTAATTTTTGTTGTAAGTTCCTTTTAATTGCTATGACAGCCAGACAGCCCCTAAAGCGCCCTGCACCAATTTCTAACCCAAAGCAATAGTCGCAGTCGGCGTAGCCGTCACAGTTGCTCGAATGTATCCTAAATTAAGTTGTTATCCAGTGGAGAAATATGCAAATTGTTTTTGGCTCATGTCAGACATAAACTTTTTTTATGGCCAAGTGACATGTCAGCCCAGTCTCTCTTTCCCTCTGTTCCACCAGCAACCAGCAACCCCTTGACTCCCTGACTCCTCCACACTCCACCCCTTGCCATAGCATTTGTCTAGCGAACACTTTCGTCTGGCGCCAAAAAAAGAAAAAAAAAATAAACAACAGCCACAACCAACTCACATGTGTGTGTGTGTGTGTGTGTGTGTGTGTGTGTGTTGTCGGGACGTGTTCAGGTTTATGCACACTTCGTGTATCCCAAAATCAGATAAGCGAACCTAACTCGCGGCTCCCTCCCCCTCTCTCAGCAGAATTCCATCTAACACAAAAGCCTCTCTCTAAAATAATTGCAAATCATAAATAAGTTGAGGCTCGGCGTCGGCGGCGGTGTCCTCGACATTAT
>SCDT01002152.1:0-14698 GCA_004143765.1 Drosophila melanica | reverse complement strand
TTGGCTTTGGCTTTGGCTTTGGTGTCGCTCAACATCATTAAGTGTACATAATGGAATTGCTGTGATTTGTTTCGCCAGCTCGGGATTTATTATCTCACTCGGCATTTTCCAGCCGAAAAAATCGGCTTTATGTTACGCTTGCCTGATGACTGAGTGCAGCCAGACGACAACGAGGCTGAGGCTGAGGATAAGGATGAGGTTGAGAACGAGAACGGTAACGAAAACGAGGACGACAGGACGGTGAACAGGAGATGGCTTGGCATCCTATCCATTTGCCCATAAACATTACAATGACAATCAAAGTCGCTTACACAAGGACATTTGTGAGAATTTATTGCGCTACGAGTGCGGCAATTGCNCATCCTATCCATTTGCCCATAAACATTACAATGACAATCAAAGTCGCTTACACAAGGACATTTGTGAGAATTTATTGCGCTACGAGTGCGGCAATTGCAAAACTTTACGCATTTAATTTGTGCAAAATTTGCTTATGACTTAAAATTGAATTAACCTGATGAAAACTTTGTTGCCGGATAAATGTTCTCACATACGCTTTCGTTTCAATTTCACAGGACTATTCATACCAATTTAATAAAGTCCTTTGTCTTATTATCAAATGCTGAAGTTGTGTGGATATGTTTTGAATTACTAATAACAATATTTAGAGATATAGCTTAAAATAGTATGAAGCTGGAAAATTTAAACATAAAATAAATGAGGTTTATGAAAGAAGTTCTTATAATCAATTAGCTCCAACATGTTTCTACAAGCTGTTCTTTGAATAATTTTGTGTATTGAAATATGGAACATTTTGTGATATCGTGTGGAATTGGGTTTTGAAACACAAATTTAACTGACAGCTGTAACATTAGGTCTTCAAACATCTCAACATTTGCATATAAACTTTCTCCTTTTAGAAAGTTTCTAAAGAAGTTTTGATGTCGCATATGCTTGAGATGATTGTAGGACTTCATTTTATTAAAATATGTTGGCTCGGACTTGAATAATGGCTGCAATAGTTGAAATTAATTGCTTGCACAACAACTGTACAAAGTCCTTGCAGCGCCTGAGCCTTGCTGGTTATGCCCTGGGCATTTCTCATGGCCGGCAAGGTGAATAGTTTCTATAGTTGTGTAATTTTCAAATAAATTAAATGTTGACCATGACAAAAAGCTGTCACAGAACCCGTCAAGTTTCCGGCTGAGTTGAGCAAATTGGTGTGATAATATCTTTTGTTTTCGGCCTGTCACATATAAAATGATATATAAATCGAAAATAACTCTTAAGAAAAGGCTCAAATGTGATTTAAAGAGAAAACTTTTACAAATATATGTTAAAGTTACTTTATTATTCAATGGCACTTAACATAAACAAAAAAGATTAATCCGTAGATACATTTTTTTGCAACGATTTTTTAAAAGTGTTTTAAATGAAACAGTTGCCACTTAATAATCATAATCCCTAGCATATTCTTGTTAATTTGTCTTTTACATATGACAATTTACATTTTAAGCCTAAAAGCATTAAATTTTTAATGCGTATTGTTTTAATTATGTTTTTTTTTTTTGTTGCTTGGCATTCGTGACATTTGCAAATGTGGTGAAAAGGGTTGGGCTTTTGTTTTTTTTTTTTAATTATTTGTGCGCACTGAATACAAAAGTAAAAATTTTAAATTTTAATGCCTGCTGCAAAACAAATGCAATCAATAGTGAAATGCGCTTGTTTAAATATTAATTATTGAAGAGTGCAGAATATAAGAACACTTGAATGTAATTGAGTGCTACAAATGTACAGTGAAAAAGTTAATTAAAGGCAAACGATACATGCAGATATATATCTATATATAAAAATATATATATTAATCGATCGAAAAGGATATCATGAACTTGGCCCTTTTATGAAACTGATGCCAATCAACAATGAAATTATGGCATAAACATAAATATTGTCATATTTTTGTTGTTATTCTGGCTTTGGCAAATTAGCCACATTTTGCTGTATTTGCGGGGGCTGCGGGAAGTTGGGCTGAACTGCACTTAATATGTGCTACGTGTTGGAATCTATAAATAATGCTCAGCGAACTCGTGTCATAACATGGATTTGTTGATAATGTCAAACAGTTTGGCTGGCCTTTCATTACAATAAACTGTCATTTGGGCTTTGTTAGTCATGATAGGACTGTTGGCTAACAATAGTTGGCACACTGCGGTTTGTTTGTTTTAAGTTCTTATTTGGCAAAAAAAAATTATAAAAGAAAGGACTAAAATTCGAATGTATAATTTGAGGGCTTATAAGCTTAAGGGCTTTTTGTTATTAGACTAGCTTGGAAATAAATTCATAGTTAGTTAGGGGTTTATTATAAGGAAAAATATAAATTCTGGATATTTCAGCTTGTTCTGTCTATTATTTAAAAAATTAAAGTTATCCCTTCCAACTTTAAAATTTACCTTCCGACCAAGTTATCAAGCAAGTTAACAATAAAAATCTGAAGTAAAGCAACGTCAAACTAAACGGGATATTTATTGCGATACATTTTCTTTAACGCAATTATAATTATCTGATTTTTTTTTCTTTTTTGTATTAAAGCTACTTAAGGTCTCTTCAATATAAAAATATTGATGATATGTTCGCTAAATTTGAACTCTCGTTGAACTCAACCAGTATTGGCTACCATTTGCGAATTTGAGTCTTGTTTGCTTTGTGGTATTTGTTTGTCTCAACAGACTCAATTCCAATGCCAAGTTCATAAA
This sequence comes from Drosophila melanica, assembly GCA_004143765.1. Taxonomy (NCBI): domain Eukaryota; kingdom Metazoa; phylum Arthropoda; class Insecta; order Diptera; family Drosophilidae; genus Drosophila; species Drosophila melanica. The sequence goes on along the minus strand of SCDT01002152.1, from coordinate 11,945 downwards.
TAGTTCATTGCATTGCCATTAGCCTGGCAGGCACTTAGGCGCACTCACACCCATTTATGGCATTTACTTGGCCGGCTCGTTGACCTAATGCGTGTTATTCATTAGCTGCAATTAGGGTTCGATTCAAGGGTTCAAGGTTGCTGCTGGCTGATACGGTAAAGGGCAAATGTTGCCATTGCTATTGAACAGACATGTAGCACTTCATTAACGGGGAGCAGCTACCCTTTCCAAACTGCCGCAGGGCAAAATAATAATAATAATGTGGTCGTTTGCTTTCACTGGCTCACGTGCCGCGTTGGCGTTGTTAAATGCGTCCTTAATAGGCACAACATTTGTGGCAATGTTTTTGCAGCACACAAACACACACGCACACATATATGCCATATGTCCTGCCAGGCAGTCCTTTGCCACGCGCTTTGTGTGCGGCGCCTGATGATGGCTCATAATTACGTTACGTCTTGCATCTGCTGCTATTTGCCGTACGCTCATATGAAAAATCCAATGAACGAAAATTGTACATATAAATATATATAGCTGTAATCTGGATAACCTTTCATTTATTTCATTTTAGCCTTTATTGCAAACACATTAATGCTTCGTTCTTTAATAGGTATTTGTTTGACTGACTTTTCGATAATTTTAAGTAAAAAATCAAAAATTTAATTTTGATCTGGAGGATAGTTCAATTAAACTGACTACTACAATTAAAATATTTTATAATTTACTTTTTGCAAAAATACTGTTTGAAAAGTATCAAATATAGGTATTATTTTTTCCCAATTAATATAATTGACTAATATATATTAAATACATTAAATAACCTAATATAAATTTTTGAGCATATATCAGCACTCCTCTTCACACTTTCACTATATTTATGAAAAAATGTTAAGAGCTTTAACAGTAAACGAAAACTTAATTTGCCGAATATAAAAAATGATTAATAATTTTACATCCTTTCTACGAATTTCAGCTTTCTTATTTTGTACGTCGTCTTAAAGCCTCCACTAGGCTAACAAAGTAAATCCATTATTCATTTAGGAATCATAATAAACATGCTATAATGTCAAAAATTTGAAAAATCAGTTTAATAAATTCACACAATATAAGTCGTAGCAAAATTGTATATATATTTCTCTGTTGGCCATCGATATTGCTTTTGCTATCAAAATATGTCGTACGAATCATTAGTTTATCAAACTTCCAGAAAATTGGAAGATCAAAAGATCAATACCCATGAGAGCATTATTTCCCTGAACTATAATCAATCGAATTCTCGTAGGGAGTCGAATGTTTCAAATCGTAAAAGAAGTATTCAAGGTTATGGCTTCATAAATTCCGCACCGTATTTAAGCCAGAGCAATTTCAGTTCATTCGAACAAAGCTTCAAAAATCCGATGTATAAGCAAGGTTTTGACTTGGACGAAGTAGAGTGGATATTGAAAAGAAGGGGATGCACAGATCACTACGACATGAGTACGCATCCCAGCTACACGATCAAGAATGTTGCTTAGTAAGTGTATTAACATATCAGGTTGTATTAATGACTTCGAATGTGATATCACAGCAATCTTGAGTGCGAGCAGGCCTATATGCAGGCCAGGGATAAGTACAATGCACAGTTTCGCCGGGAAATGAAATTCTTTATTACGTCATCTCCTAGAGTAGCCGATCAGTACTTTACTAAAAAGTATGTTGCACGTGGCTTTTTTTACGTTTTGTTAATCGTATATTTATTTTCCGCTCTATTTCCTCAAGACTCTTATCCTACAGAACGATTTGGCCACCTCTGCATACGAAAACTGAACTGAACACATTTATCAAAAAGTTTTTCCAACTGACGCCGACTCAAAAGAAACGTGTAAATTATTTAATGAATACCGATTTATCTTTCATTTAGCAAATTATTCTTAACAATTACCAAACATAATTTAATTGCAAACCTAAATGTGTTAGTAGTATAAGAATATATATAAGCATATAGTTTTTAATACTAACATAAGTATATTTGCGATTAAGTATGAAGAATTGTTGTTAATTTTAATGAAATTTTAATTTTGTAAAAAATGTATTTGTTCAAAAAGGAAATACAAACACAAAAAATGGTGCCTAACTACCAAATACCCTTAGTATAAATAAGCTTTACAGTTGGTCAAGCATCCCATGTGTATATGCTTCCAATGATAAACAATTCAGTTTTTCTGTCTTAACTTAGCTATTATCTATCTATTATTTAATTAAAAGGCATTTAAATTGTTCACTTGTAAAGTTTTTTAAATTAAATTGAATTACACTTCACAAATATTTGTTCACTCACATTTTTACAACTTTCTATTGTTTTCACTTGTGTAGTCAATCATGAATAAATCCAAACAATGCATAAAATAAATTGTGCTTTGTTGCTGTGAAAATTACTATTTTATTGTTATTTTCTTTTTTACAGTTGTTTTTTGTCACATAGAACGCTCTACCCCTTTCCCCTTTGTGTGTCTGTTCACGGGAAGTGTGCCATTTGTCAAATCATATTTTATAACTGGTTTAATGTTTGGGCAAAAGCCTGCAAATGGCCTTGTTAGATATTAATATATTTATTATTTGTGCTGTCGCCTATGAAAATAAACATTGTATTTTTTCTAACACACATATTGACTGGATGCGAGCTTATATTTTAGTTTTTCATAAATATGTGTTTCATTCGAAATTCCATTTGATTGCATAGTTTTTGGGCTTGGCAATTGTTTTTCATTTAAAATTAACGTTTGGAGCACAATAATACAATACAAATATACAATAATTTTATATGCTGGCTAAAATTCAGATAATATTTTATTTGTGACACCAATCAGCCAAAAATGTGTAAGTACAAATGTGAAATTTGTTGTACAAATGTGTAATTCAGCTTGTCGATTGATTGTGTTAAAGTGAAAATTTTTTTGGTATACATAAAATAATTCATTCTAGTTAAATGAGTGGATAATGATGAGTGAATATGAATATTTAAATAAAAATATAAATAATTTCATTCAAACAGCTCTAAATATGAAATACTCATTCTATTTAACAGAAATGGATTTCTCAGCTAAAAAGGCAGCATATTTAGCGAATTGCATAAATTTTGAAAATGTGGGAAAATATTTTGATCTAAGAAACCTCCCATCAACACTGAACAAATTTCGCATGAAATTATTAGTCAGTGCGAAAAAGAAAACCAAAGTGTAGGAGATGGGGGAATATATTTAAAAACACTTTGCATGCTTGAACTCATTTTCACATCAGTCTATGAATATTTAAGCCAAGTAATGTGTTTCCTTAGGCAGGTAAATACTCTAGAGGTCAGCTGCGAATATGCAAAGCAAAATATTTGCGGTTTTCACACGCTCAAAATGCCGAGTGCTTGTTTTTTTTTATTTTGTTTTTGAAAGTTTAATGCTAAGTACAGCTAAATTTGAAGAGTTGCTTTTACAAAAAGTCAGCGAGGAGAAAGAAAAAAATCACAGTAGCCGCGGCCGGTATCCGCAACTTTGTGCAATAAATTATAATTTCCGCATGCTGAGCTTCAATATATATATATATGCGTACTACACCTGTACGGCCAGATATTCAGCCGCTGGGCAATAGCGATGGCTCCGCCTGGTCATTTCCAGTTTTTATGATGCTTATGCAAAAAGAAAAAAAATGTGTATGCTGCATGGCTGCAAGGTGTGCGCCAATTTCCGGCGTGAGTGGGCATACATGAGTTTGGGCTACTTTTAAAATATTTAAAATGTTTGCCTAGCGGTTTCGTATATGTATACTTTTCGTTTTTATTTGAGCAGAAAGCAGAGCATACGTTGCCAGCAGCACAGCGGCTAAATTGTTATTAATTGCGTTTGAAATGCGCGCGGCAGCCCTTCAACGTTCGTTGAACCAAATTATTTGAGCATTTGCCCTGAAACAGTTTGCTAATCATTAGACCTGCTCATGTGTGTGCTGCTTTTACAGTTTGTTAAGCCACATGCATAAAACAGCGCCAGAAGTTACAGCAACAGTAGTCGCAACACTGTCAAAGAGCTCCAGCAATAGGTTAATTAAAAAGCATTACTCATACGCCCTGTGCACATATGGGAATCCACATAAATGTAAAATTGCATTGGTATTTTCTAATACTGCTCTGATTAAATTAAAGCCACACTAGGAAACTGTTGCACGCATTTTTAAATACAGAATGATTTTTATTAATAATGAGGCTGTATTAAATTATACTAACAAATATATAAAAATTGTATTTATATATATAAGGCAATATAAACCAATTTTTTTTTAATGTCATATATCATTTAATTACGTTTTAAAGTTATTTTATTGTTTCAAAAGCTTGGACTACACAAAGATCGACTTAAATGAACATTTTATTAAATGGATTTTTAAATTATACGATTTCTTTCTTGAATAAAAGCCATTTGTTCTTTCATATTTACATTTATGTGTTCATTACATTTCCAACAATATAGATGACTAACAAGTTTAACTCTAGCATTCAGCTACTGTTGTTTTACTAACATATTGCCCGTCGATTTTCCATCGAGTTCCACCATCGCTCTATTCGCATAAATGTGCCGTAGATAAAATGAATGCGGTTAGTAAGTACGTGTTACATATTTAACAAACAGAATTCCTGTGCAATCATTGCCAGCCAGTGTTTTGAGATTCCTCGCTTTTATAGCATAATTCTTATCGCCTGCTTGTATAATACCCTGCAACCATAAAACCAGTGATCGGATAGAATGGTATTTATTAAACTTATGCAACAAAAGAAGTTGGGAAAAAATAACGTTTTATTCAATAAGTGCAAGTACACGTATTAAATTCCCTAATAATAATAATAATAGTAATAATTAATTTGGTACATAACATCATAATACACCATTTCTTAATTTATAAAACTATTATAGAAAAAAAATAAATTATAACATTCAACATTATTAATATTTTGTATAGGGTTTCTTTAAGTCGAGCTTTTTTACCATTCACATATCCTTTTTTATTTTTGTTTATCCTCAAGTTTCTCCACTACAACTCTTCTGCTTGTGTATGTGTGTGTGTGCCCGTGTTTGTGTGTCCGTATCTGTTTGTTTGCGTCCTGGTCCTTTGGTCGTAACTTTCGCTCGGGGCACACAACACTCGAGTTTTGTGGCATTGCAAAATGCATTTTATACGCAATAAAAATACACTTGCCGAGCGGTTTTACAGCTCGCCCGTTTCGTTTGGCTGTCGCCTCTTTTAGCGCCGTTTTGCTACCATAATATTTCCCACTTATAAAATAAAACCAGAAGTCAGTCGGTTTTCTCTACGCTCTGCTATCGTTTGTTTGGCTGTGTTTGTTGTTGTTTTTTTGTTTCTTTCAGGAAATTTAATGAGCTACCTAATGTTGTTATTCTGCGTTGCTGCAGTTCATTTTTTCTGTTTTTACGATTTTAACAAGTTGGTTGTTAAATAAATTTAAATTACGTTGTCCCAGGCGCCCTTAACTGCGCTCCGCCCAGTTCATTATGATGTTGCACAAAATAAAAAATAAAAAAAAAAACTTCAATTCATGGTTGCCTGTAAGCAAGCGTGCTGCCAATTTATTAACGCTGCGAACAAATACTTAATCATTTCAATAGCTCTCGTTTATTTTGCCGCGTTGAGTGCATAAAATTATTTATTTATTTCTGGGTGTGTTTTTTTAATATGAAAAATATGCGTGCTGAAAATTGCAGCATCATGTTGAATTTTCACCTTAGATTTGTTGTCTGCCAGATGACACATCATTTTGCAAGAGCCTTGAATTTAGAGGGGTTTTAGTAATTGATGGCACTTTAAAAGGTTGGCTATTGATCAACTTAGAATAAATTCTAACAATGATTTCCTAGACCGCCCAAAATGATTAGCTTAATATTAAGTAAGCTTTTTGGGGAAAATGTTTTTTTTTATCATCTTTTTTAAAATAATAATTCGTTTTTGTTCGCTCAGAAGTTGGAAAACCATAAGTTTAATAATATTTATTATTTTATAAATTGCTATAAATTAAAAATAAATAAAATTCTTTTCGTTTTTATTCGTTTAAGCATTATATACGAACTTTAATTTTGCTGGCAATTAAAATTATGTCTGAACCAGAATCGTCCTTACCTTACTAACCGAAGAACCACTTTATTGTTACACTAACCGACTCCAGCATTTGTCTTTGGCCAAAGGCAGAGTCACATTCAACGTTTGACTATAAAAAACTTCATTATTTCTGCAAGAAAAATCAGTGCATAAAATGCAAATAAAACTTAACAGAGCAGAACATTTCCATGCGCTATTCATGTTGTTTCTTTTTTCTTTGTATATTTTAAGGCGATTTTCTGCTTTGTTTTTTTGTGTTTTTTTTTTTTGCTTTAGACAGGGTTTCATGACAATTCAGTTGTCTGGAATTCGTAACGCTCAATTTGTCAATGATTTATGTGTATTTCGAGCATCCTTTGCCTGATTCGGGCTTGATACGAGCTTAAAAACAAAAAAATAGTTGCTTTAATAGTTGACGCTGATAATAAGAATTGCCTATCTTCTATTATAGTAGAACTTTTAATTAAAAGCCACAGCTAGTTTAAATTATTTTGATCGCATTTTGTGGTGCTATTCTTATCTTGTGCTGTATTTAATTTAATTATGTTCGAAAATTCATACAGCAAACACGCAAATGAAACACATAATCAGCGGCACTAAAAATCGACTGGCAAGGGGAAAGAGGAAAATGCATGGACAATTGCGAAATGCAAATGAAAAATAAATAATAAGATTGTGCTGCACTGCAAAATGGGAATCGGCAAATGATGTGGCCACCGCTGCATCAACGGCAACAATCAGCAAATGCCATTGACAAACGAGGTCGGGGCCAAATCGCATTAAAGGTCCTGCAAATGCCCAGAAGCGGTAATCAAATGTGCAGCATATCCCCATCAGAAACGCACACACAGAAAGGTACACTCAAACACACATTTGCCCAACTGTGTTCCCAGGTTTCAAATCGCAAATCAAGAGCTTGCCAAGTAGTGTGTGAAAGAAAATAGAATAAATATATTTATCAAATATAAGCAAAGTGTTAAAGCGATTATTTAATTTTGGCTTAAAACTAGTTTAAGTTCAAATTCAATTTACTTTTTAAATATTTTTTAATATGTTTGAATTGGGTTAGCTTGAAAATGTTTTTCGAAAGTAATAATATATCTGATAGTATTCAGAAATCGTTTTGAAACAGAATTTAAAATAAACTTTTTTTAAGCAATGTCTGGTTATTATCAAATCCACCCAAAATAAGTTCATATTTTTCAAAATTTAAAATTCAAATCGAAAATCGATACTCAAAACTTGTCGCGCTTTTTAGGCTGGTGCAAAAACGAAAATTGCGGCCAAAATCCACTTTGGCATTTTGACGGGCATTTGAATCCGTAAAGCGAGGCAAGAGACGAGTTTATTCAGGCCAAAGTCATAAATTGCGCAAAAATCGGGATTTTGTCTTTTTGTGGGTGTGAGGGGGGGATTGCATTGCTGCAGTTGGGGTATGCATGTTAAATGAAATTATTGCAGTTTTTTTTTTGTATATATTTCTAACCGTCGCACATGGCGTATGCGTAACGGTCGCAGAATCCATCAATCAGCGCGCATAGAGCACGAGTCAGAGCCTCATTTTATGCCGTGATATATTCTTTTTCGGGACAGCACAACAAACAAATTGACTTAGATTTACGAGAATGTGTGCGCGTTTGTGTGTCTCAGTTGACACAGTGGGCTGTAACATTTGCGACCACTTGATGAACATCTTTGAAACTAGTTTTCATTTTTATTTAACATGCTTGGGTATTTAAAAAGGTGCTGCCAATCTGCTTGAACCTAGTTGGGATGGTTAAAAATGGCGAAAAAGAAAGTAAGGAAAAAGCCAAAAGACTAGAATAATCCAAAAAAAAAAACATTAAACAAACTTAAGCAAGAGAAAGAAAGAGAATAAAAATGACTTGCGTTAGTTTATGAATTAGTCAATGATAACCCTAAAAACGTCATGTTGCCAACCTGCCCAATTTGGCTGCTAAGCCTGTATTAAAGAGCTGGCTAAAGTAAACATTGAAGGCTTGTCCTATTTCAGGCTAATACATTTGAAATGAAAGGTCTGTGTGCAATACTATCAATCAAAATCTTGGACAACTTTTACCGATGGTGTGCGGAAAGTACTTATGCTTATGCATACATGTGTGTTATATCTTATGTATTCATATATAATATTTATTCCCTGCAGTTGGTACTAATCTAAACGTATTTGCCAAACTTTGCCTGGCTGAAATTCCACAGTAAGCCAAGTGGATTACCAGGCAGGCTCGTTAACGCTGGCGGCTATTTTAAATGCTGCAAACACAACTCAATTACGGTACGTTGGAATCGCCAGCCCACCTTTCTCACCAGCTAGCCAATTCACTGGAGGCCATCACACAAATTTACACATGGCTCGGAGTGCGGGCTCGGGCCAATTGACGGCAGTCAGTCTACCCGGTGCAGGTGTAACGGTATTTTGGGAGTCTGCAATTTGGACTATTTGTGAGCCTGCGAGTATATACATATATATGTGTGTGTGTGTGTTGTGTGTGTGTGTGTGTATGTATGTGAGTGTCTGTGCGTGTTAATTACATTTGGCTTGCATTTGTGTAAAGTTGCCCAAAATTGAATTACAAGTTTTTGCAGCATTTAGGCAAAGTGTTTTGTTTTTTTTCCTTATTTTTCTTTGGCTGTTTTTATACCCTTGGCAGGGGTATTATAGACGAATTGCGAAATGTGTAACGCGTAGAATGAACCTTTTGTTAACCTCTAAATAAAACGACGATTAATATCGGCATCTGAGACAATATAACGAAGTACGGCTTAAAAAAACCTTTAGTCACCTTTTTAGTCAGATCTATATTAGATAATAAGGCAAACTTGGTTCAAATTAAATATTTGCTTAACTCAACTCATTTAAATTTGTTATGCACACCGAGTCGATTTTTATTTTTAAATGCAAGAGTATTTAAAATTCGGCAGGCAAAAGTTAAATTTTTTTTGTGTTTTTCTTCGTTGTTGTTGTTGTTGCTTCTGCTGGCCGATTTGGCCACACATGGCCCCTGCTGAACCCGAAAGTGCAAACTTTAAGGCGGACAGAGTTTTTGGCAACAGTTGCGCCAAGTTGTTGGCAACTGATAACTGAAACGCTTCAAACCAGCAGTTTTTCATCCACAATTTACAGTTTTTGCTGTTTTTTGCAAAATATTGCAGCTTAAATTTATTAAAAAGTATTTAAGGCGTGGCAGCAAAATATAATAGTTATTTTAATTCTAAATTGACTGCAAGAAAAGCAATAAAATATTTTTGGTTACGCAAATGGTGACCGGCTTGTGAGTAAAAATTAAATGATTCGAGTTCTTGGAAGTAGATTAATAAGTTTTTCATTAAATGTTTATATAAAACAACTGTGTATGTCAAAACATGGGATTTAGCTCTTTAAAAAGAAAAAAACTACAAATATAATTGTAAAAATATATATGTAAAAGGGAATGCCCCGCTAGTGAACATCTTGTGCTCTCAGCTTATGCCTTTGCTGTGCGACACTATTGTTTTTTTTTTTTTGCTTCCTTTGCCAATTCGTAATTTCATTTTGTGTTCCTTGGAAAGTCTTAAGTCCGCAGCCGGGCTCAAAGCCGCTAATGGAACTACTTATTTAATGTCCTAACTTTCATAATTAGTTGCGAGGCAACAACAAGAAAGTAGTCTCAAGTATTCTCGAACGCCAAGTGAACTTGCTTTGCAGCGGCGCCAATCAATGCCAAACTGTAAACCAATGCGCCCTTTACTCCCCCCCTTTCCGTTCGCCGCTAACGCTCGCACTTTACCAACCTTTGGAGCATTTCAGTTCATTGTGTAAGTCCAGTTTACCTCATTTGACTGCATTTCCTGCAGGCCTCATTAACCTTTTTCGTTCAGCCCATTCATTGTCTACTTTGTTGGGCATTGCCACGCCCACCCATTACGCAGCGCTAACAAACAATTTAATCGCGCCAACAGCAGCAGGAGATGCTCTCTGGACGCCAAGTGCAAATAATAGAAATTCATTGCCAAATTGCATAGAAAATCGTTGCAAGGACTTAGCGCCTTGGGCAACTTGGCAGCGTTTTCGCAAAGTAACTTTCTGAGGCAGCGTTTTAATTACCGCAAACGGCGGCAGTAAGCGCATTACGTATACGCCGCGATGCAGCTGCTGATAAAATTGCATTTAATGCAAGTTAATTAAAATGCGTCGCCTTGTTTAAGTTTACCACTCTCGCCATCTTACTTGGCTCTTCACGCTTTAATTTAAATTTAACTTTTACAATAGGTGCATTGCGCTTATTGTTCACCGGATCTAATCATGTCACGCACGTATTGCGCCCTCGATCCAGTCGATATAGTCCGACACACGGGTATAGACGCCCGGCCAGCCCTCCAGGCCGCAACGATTGCCAAACGAGACGACGCCCTCGAGGTACCACGCATCCTTGTAGCGCATCAGCGGCCCACCCGAGTCGCCGTCGCAGCTGTCGCGCGAGAATTCGCCGCCGGCGCACAGCTGCGAGCTGATCACACTAATTCGCCGCGTGGCGAATTTCTCTGCACAATAACTGGGATCCGCAACGGACACATCCAGATGCTGCTTTATGTTGCTCTGGCGACCTGCAAAGGTAATAAAAAAAGGGGTCAGAGCTGTTAGGTTTCTCTATGATCAGTACCTCTTTGATCGTGATTTGAGCCGTAGATTCATTCTATTTTAAATATCTTTATAACAAATTTTACATAATAATCATAATTACTTAAGCAACATTTGACCTCTAAACTTGATCAGCTTTTAAATGATGCTGTTGTCTTTTTTTATTTATAAAACAAGAAAACGATAAGAAAACATAAAACTGTGATATATTTTGACTCTAAACTAACCACTTCAATTTAAAATTTTAGAAATTTTGGTTTATGATAAAAACTTACTTAAGAGCGTGCGACCCCAGCCGCTGACGACGAGCAGCTCCTTGTTGTTGATGGCCGATCGAACGGCGGGCAATGGCAGACAAACTGGTTGAATGTATTCATTGAGCTCGACGGGTGTATTCAGACGTACGAGCGCAATGTCATTATGTCGATCCCTGCTCTTTGCATCATAACCCGGATGGACGACGGTCTCCTCGACGCCAATCTCGAGGATAGGCTTATTGCAGACGCCTTTCACACAATCCACTTCTTGGCTGAGATCATACTCACCCAGGCGCACTCGGGTGCTGTAATGCAATGTGATTCGAATATGTAATAAAGAATATATATATATTTATCTTGTTGTATTACTCACAGTTGCCCCACTTCGGTTTCAATGTCGCCCGTGACGCAGTGGGCAGCGGTCAAGACATAGCGATTGTTGATCAAGCTGCCGCCACAGTTCAAAAGCAGCTGGCCGTCGCCTTATACAGATCGGAAAAAATCGATTAATTATGGATATTTACTTTTTATTTGTGTACATATATAGCTTGCTTAAGTTGTCATTATTAGGTAATAGTATTCTGGTTTATTATAAATAAAATAAAAATTATAAAAAACAAGTAAGACTGCTCCAGGCAACTCCAGCCTACCTAATGTTACACACACTGCTTGTGCTTGCACTGCTTACGTCTGCACTGCTTGCGCGTGCGCTTACTGCTTGTAAAATTTGTTTAGTATTCCGTTTTTCTTGACCGATCTTAATAAACATTTTTGCAAAACACTCTTTTAGTGTTGAATTATTTAAAAATATTCATTTGAATATTGGTGTGTCTAACTCTCATATTCTTTTATAAAATATTGTTGTAGATTTGTATCAATTTCAGAAGAACGGTAAACATTTATCGATCCTTTGAAACCAATTT
>SCDT01002150.1:0-14355 GCA_004143765.1 Drosophila melanica | reverse complement strand
CTGTTAAAATTAAATTAATTAAATTAATTTAATTATTATAGTTCGACTTTGTACTTTATTATTATTTAATTTTTTGTTTTATTTAAGTACTCTAGCTTTTTTCGCCGAGTGCATTGTCTTAGACGGATGCAGAGCAACCGCAGTTACTTTGGCTAGGCACACACACTCCAACACACGCAAACACACACACACACACACATATAAAAGTTGCATAGACAAGCCTCAATTAAGTTGCAATTGCAGTTGTTGTTGTTGTTGTTGCTGCTGCTGCTGCTGCCTGTTGCTGCTGTGCAGCGTTGGCGGCGTAGGAATTTCGCTCGATGCTGCCCACGCGCTGTTGCTGCTGTTGCTGCCGCTGCTGCTGTTGCGGCCAGTTGCCAGTTGCTGCCGCTGATAAAGTCCAAAATGATGTACTACCTTCTGCTGGTGGTTTGCTGTTTGTGTCTTAGTTTTAAGCAGCGACGCACAACACGAGCGCACTGCGGGCGCTTTCAAGGCCCAAAAAATAGCAATTTGCACGAATTTGGATTAAATAATTCAATTTGTAGAATATATTATCAAGCTGCTAAACAATGCAGGTCAGCTTTAAAATGATAAGAAAACTAAACGAACTCTTTTTTCGAGGAACGAAAATCAAGTAAAACATTGCTGTAGTTCTGCTTAGTTGATTTGCGATTAAACCAGTTGCGAGTTCTATGAGAACTTCCATTAATTATTTTATAAAAGCTAATTTCAACTTTTTGCTTAATTAGAATTTGATTTTGATTAACCAATAAATAAATAAAAAATGGTAAAAATGTTACTTTAAATATTTGTTGAAACCAGTTGCATAAATTTAAAATTAAAAAAGAAATATGCGACAAACGCTTGTTAGGAAAACAGCGCTTGAACCAATTGTGAATTATAGGATAAATTCAGTTGGAAGTGTATAGATGATTTTATAAAAGATACTTTAGTTTGTTTGCATTTATCTACTTATAGTTGTCTATTATAGCTATGGAGTTATGTCTAAAAAACGGGTAAAAAATAGCGATAAATATCGATAAGATAACGAAAAGAGTTATCGATCTGCCTAAATGCATCAAAGATCAGCTTTGCAGACAGACAGCCAACTCGGCTACTGATAAAGTATATATATATTTATACATATATATATATATTTTAGATATGATTTTTTTGTAATGCAATCAAAAGTTTTATATATGTGAATCATTGTATTGAATTCTGTTCGTGTTTTGGGGCGTCCATCAGTTGGTCTTGAGGCTTGACGAGGATAGGTAAGTGTCGTCGCCCGTTAGGCCCGTTTCGCGCTCAATGCTGCCGAAGCGTCGGCTCATCTCGCGGCGCAGATCGTCGGCGTACTCCATCAGTTCGTCGATCTCCGAGCGGAATTCGCGCAGCTCGTAGCGCAGCTGCCGGCTGGTCAGCAGGGTTTTACTGTACTTGTGCGCCTTGGCGATGTTGGCGCGAATGACGCTCTTCGCCTCCGCCTTGGACAGCTTCGTCTCGAGCATGCGCTGATAGCGCTGCTTGCACACGGGCAGCTCCTCGGCCACCAGCCGGCTCCACTTGCGGTACTCCTCGGCGACGCCGCCCATCTTGCGAACGCGCCGATTCTCGCGGCACATCTGGTGGCGCATCTTGGCGAGCAGGTCGCGCATCAGGCGATAGTTGCAGATCAGCTCCTCGATCTCGCACTGGATGCGCTCGTGTGCGTGCTGCAGATTGCGCACCTCCAGCTGCTCCTCGCAGCTGAGCGGCTCACCTCCGTTCAGCTCGCCCTCCGCCGGCGGCAGTTCCTTCATTGCCAGCGGCTCCTTTTCTCGCCCCTGCTGCCCCGGCGACTGCTGCTCCGCACACTTCTTTAGCTCGAACACGCCCAGCTGCGGCATTCGCATCTCGGAGCGGGACGCACTCTCCACGTCCGTTTCGGTGTAGAGTCCGTTGGCCTCGTGCTGCAGCTGCTCCAGTTTGCGCCGCTTGATGATCAGCTGCATCTGTTCGATGCGCCTAATCAGACAGTCCACCTCGCCGACCAGCTCCATGGTGCGATCCACGTCATCGGTGCGATCCTCGGTGAACAGCTGATCGAAGCTCAGATCGAGCTCCTCCTCCTCCTCCTCGTTGGCCGTGAAGCTCACCTCGTCGTCATAGTGAAAGATCTCGATTTTGCGACATCTCACCCGATGACTGAGCAGGTCCATATGATCGACGGGCACCTTGTCGCAGTCGCCCAGCCGCTCAATGACCTTGTCCTCTGAGTCCTCAATCGTCGTCATCTTGTCTCTCCTCTCTCAGATAATGTCCTTGTCTCGTTGAAAGTTAGTGCTACGTATTGTGTTTCATATATGCCTATGACTGAAATTTGTGTGTGCCCGTTTTAACTTCTGGTTTCCGTTGACATTCGAACGACACTCGAAACGAGACTGCCTCGATTGCGACAATTGGAAGTTTATCTAATATCGATTAAAATTATTTTTATGGAGTCCGATCTCTTTTGACTCGCAATAATCGATAGAATTTAAATAATTGTTGAATTTGGTCAAAATTTAGTTTTTTTTTTTAATAATAATTCTTAGATATAAGGTGCCCCATCTAAGAAAGACTATTTTGCTATAACCAGTTGCGAATTATAAGCCATACCAAGCGTAACATTTGTATCTTTTAATGTACTTATTGCTTGGATACCTATTTAGTTAACTACTTTAAGGTAATTTTTTTTTAGCTATAAGATTTGTAAATGCAGTTTGGCTTTTTGTGGCCCCCATTTCGCAGTGAAGAGAGCGCATTTACCCGCTGATCCGAATGCGCTCCTGCACTCAAAGTGAGGCTGATAAGAAAATTTATGGTTAGTCGGTTGCTGTGGCGGCATAATTGCGCACCCACATTCACGTCCACGTCCACGTCCACATTCGCGTTCGCATGCAGAGCCACGGGCCCCGTGGGCTTTGGCGTGTGTCTTGAGCTTGAGTGGAGTCCATGTCTAGCTGCTTCTTCCTGCTCTTTGCATACGCTCCTCCGGTCTGGGCCAGGTTGATTTTGTTTACCCGCAAGTTGTAATTTTCTGCGAAACCATCAGCCGCAGAATTGCTTTCTGTCGCCGCCGCCGCCGCCGCCACTGATAAGTCCCGCTTCTGTTGCTTCTCTCCATCGCTTCTCTCTGCTTATTTCTATTTATTGCTGCTGCCTCGAATCTCGCTGGCTGCCATCTCCCGACAGTATTTGTGGCATTGCAATTGGGCATCGCTGCCTGCCCGGTTGCGGTTTCAGATTTACTTTGCTCAGCGCTTGCTAATTGCTTTTCAAGATTTCGGGGCTAGGGCGTACGTCGAGTCTTCCATCGCCCCACCTCCTCCCCGTCGTCTGCCAGTGTTGTGTAATGCACTCACTGTGCATCTGCTGACAAGCTCTTAAGTGCGCCGTTTCTGTCGCTGTCACAGTGCGGAATTTCGCAGGCCTCTGCAAAGCCAGTGCTGGACTCGGCCAAAACCCCGAAATGGGGTCGCTCGGGTGAACACCCCACCCCACTCCTCCCCTGATCCCCTCCGCGCATACCCTAAAGCTAAAGCAGCGAGCTGCCGTGTTGACTGACTGTTGTCTTCACATCACTTGCAACACTTTTACGATGTGCCACGGGCTCTTTTTGGGTTTATCTTCTTCTTTTCTTTTTTTTGGTAATGAATTGCATCCGATTTAGAGGCAGCAAAATAATAGACGAGCGGATATAAATATTACAAAAATAATAATTGAATAATAATAATTAAGTTTCGCAGAGTAAAAAGTTGGACAGGGCTGATAATTGAGGGGAATTTCAGGCCTGATTTATTAAAAAACTAAATAACAGATGATTTTAATATAATAAAATAATAATAATAAAACAACTTTTATCTTATATCTTATATATATCTTATATACCTTATTCATCTTATATATCTTATATCTTATATATCGTATATGTATCTTGTATCTTGATTGGCATCCGTAATATTCTGTCTAATTTCTGTGTAGCTGATTGCAAACCAGCTTGCATGCAATGATATCTGCAATCTCACAGTCTGGTATTGTCGGGCTGTACGTTTGGGGTTCATACTGAGCGGGGGGAGGGCAGCGACAAGAAGCAGCAAGAGAAGAGGAACAAGAACTATACCGCTAAAGCTAAAGCCTAATCACATTATAAGTGTGGAACTCAAAGAGCCAACAGACCCCACCCATCGGACCCCATCGGACCCCATCGACCCCATCGGCGGCTCGAACTCGCAGACAGCGCTGGTCATGCAGGAAGTTCAAGTGCGAGAGAAATGTGCGATCGGAGACCCCGGCGGAGACCCCGACTGCACGGGAGTGGCAAAAAACGAGTAGCAAAATGCAATATGCATTAGATATAGCCAGAACGAGGCTATAGAAAATTACGATTTATGTAACAAGTTGAAGAATCCGAGCGCATTTATTTCCGCATCTCCAGCCAGCTGGCAAAAAGATATAAAAAAAAGCCAAACAGAAATTATATATATATATAGTAATAACAAAAAAAAAAAACAGCAGATGAGATGAGAACGAGCAGGCTGAAGGGAGCAGCGGGGTGGGGCGATGCTGAATCACTCGTAATAGTCGGTAAGTCAGTCATTCATTCGGACAGATTGACTGAGAGACGGATAGACGACGTCGTCGTCGTTGAGGCAGTTATTAAATGTGACCATAAGAAAGAAAAAAAACAGAAACAGAAACAGAAACAGAAACAGAGATCGAGAAGTGAAGATCGGAGCAAAAGTTATTACATAACAGGCAGAGGCAGTGGGATGGGGTGAAAATAGGCGGCTTAGAAAAGGGGGCCGACGCGTAGACTTATAAAAATCATAGCGCTGTGCGAAGCGTTAAAGCAAAGAATTATAATTTTCCAATCAACTGATAAATTTTTAATGATGCAACTTGCGACGACGATGAGGATGAGGAGATGGCTGGCCAGCGAGACCTCAGGAAAATGTTGTCCAAAGTGCATGCTGGAATTTTAGACGCTCGCTTGCGTTGCATTGCATTGCGTTGCATTGGTGCTGGCCTCGTCGAACATGTGTAAGAAACATTCCCATAGGTGTGATTGCTGGCGCGCAAGAACAAGTAAAACACCAAATTACTGTTACCAGAGAAAGAGAGAGAGAGAGAGAAAGCGAGCAAGAGAGATAGATAGAGAGAGGGACTTTTCCTCTAATGCACTCGACTGCAGGCCATTGGCATTGGCCGCTGTCCGCTGTCCGCTGTCCGCTCGTTGCGGACCACAGAGCCGCCGTGATCGATGATGAGCTGATGATGCGGTTGACTGCCTTCAGAGTGCAACCATCGAAGAACCTCGGATGCTGACACTGACACTGACACTGGCTCTGCCTCATGTTGACTCCGTTGTCCGCTGTCCGCTGTCCACTGTCCGTTGTCCGTTGTCGCTTTCGCACTTGCTTGGCAACACACGCTGTCCACGACACATTTCTCATGCAAATAACAAACATGTGTGTGCTTTGAAGCTCAGCACGGACTGCCCGTCGAGCCATTGACTCGCATCACTCGCTGCTGCTGCTGCTGCTGCTGCTGCTACATTATGCATCTGTTACTTGGCTAATGTGCTCAAGGGAAGAGGAAAGTAGAAAGACCCGCCAGAGTTTAAACACAACATTTTCCGGCTATCTGCATCAGCTTATAGATAGCTAATTTAGGGCGAACATATTCACATTGTGCTCCCTGATATAATATTTAAAGTAGGCATCTGCATAGCAAACAAGGCGCCCGAGCAGGGACCACAAGCATATTTTTCAAATATAAATAAAAATAGTAAATATAATATGAAATAAAAATATAATTTATAATATAAAATATGTACCAGACTTTTTCTTGATTTTTACGAATGTGTATTTATAATATATATTTTATATGAAGTTAAAACAGATTGGCGCCCGCGCAGGGACTGGATGTAAATATATTCAACATAATTATTTCAGGGTAAATCTCAATTGAAGTTTAATACTTACCAAATTGATTTTATAACGAACATAGTCAACGTATTCATTAATATGGGTACTATTAAAAAAATTAATAAAAAGGACAGGCGCCCGAGCAGGGACTTAAAAATCCTAGCAACTATAATAGCGTAGTTGGGTAGGTAAATGTTAATTTTTAGCGTTGATTTTAACCGTAATTCCTACAAGGTACTTGTCAAAAGCAGAGACAAGAAGTGATATTCAGTTTTGATTGGTGCAAAATCGACTTGGGTGATCAAATCAATTACCAAGTTGACTTTTGATCTGATTTTGACATTTCACGCATTAAGTATTCATTCAAATGTGCATTCAACAACACACAAATGGGGAAGAGAAAGGATTTCATTGTATCGTCATTTTCCATATGATTTGTTTTACTTGGAAAGCTGTTGTTGAGAAATACGAGAATATGGGTCGAGCGGTCTTGCGGTAAATAATCAGCAGGAAGACTCATTATTGCCACCAAATATGATAAATCAATTGTCGAGTTGAGTTGAGTTGGGGTGAGGAAGAGCGGGGTGGGGAGGGGGGGTATTGGCAGGCAACCCTCGGGCGTTGCGAATAAATAGAAACGATGAAAAAGCAATAAATAGAAAAGGAACAACTTTTACGCGAGGCGACAGACAGACACGAGACACCGTAAGAGAATCAACTGGCCATTAGATGGGAAGATGATCTTGGCCAAGTTAGCGAGAGCCGATGGCCAATTGAGCTGCACATATTTAAGCGCAAAATACGACAGTTATTATTATTGTTGTTGTTGTTCTTGTTATTGTTGTTGTTGTTGGGATTGCTGATTGTCGAAGCGCAATCAATTAATTGACAAAGCGCATTGATCGAGACGAAGTCGCGAGCGTTGAATCCACCTTGGCGATCAACTTTTTATGGCCAAAGCGAGTGCCTGCGTCTGTCTGCCTGTCTGTTTCAGTGTCTGGGCTGCTGCTTCCAAGTAATTGAAAAATAAAAGAAAATGCGCGAAAATCGCAACGCATTAGCCACCATCATCGGCAAGGGGCCCGAAGCGTGCGAACAATTTGGCCAGCGATTCGTCGCGCTTTTTGGCCAGAACCCGCGGCCCGGCCCGGCCCGGCCAGCGTTTCTCGATTTCTTAGCCATTTGCATTCGGCATTTTGCGCAATTTGTATGCGTGCCGCGTGGAGCATGCGGCATGAAATACGCGCTGCCCATTTGGCGCCTCGCACAGACACCTGAGACAAGGCTCCAGTCGCGAGTCGCGATTCTCGATTCTCTGGAGTGGCCAGCGGCCAGCCCAGAGACTGCACGATTCGCACAAATGAAAATATAAACTTTAAATTTCCTTATTAAATAACGGTCGCCAAAGCGGCAAAGTGCACAACAACAAGTACACTGCATGTACACTGAGCGAAAAATCGCTCAAATAAAAATAATTCTTAACAAAATTTTATAGATTTAATAATCTTTTGATTAATCTTTTTTTTATTGTTGCTTCTAAACTTAGGTAGTTTAAATATTTAGTGTTTAAATTTGCCGAAATTAAACCATGTTTTTTAAATAATTCTTAAAATAATTTCAATGATTTCCAATAATCTTTAAATAATATTTTTTGATTTTGCTTCTAAGACAGTTAAAAAAAGGGAATTTCAAAATTAAAAAAAATTAAACTAAAAGTTTTTAATAATCGCCTGAAACTTCTGTTTAAAATTTAAAATAATTTTATTCATTTTTAAGAAACCTTTGAAAATTGCCAAAATTGAAACAAAAGTTTTTTTTTTTAATATGGTTTGTAAATTTGTAAACTTGAGTAGCAATTTTGAATGAAAATAATATTTATTTCAAGAGTCAAATGCAGAGAGTTTTGTTTGCATACTCATTTTCTCGCAGTGCACAGTTGTGCCAAAATCATCAGACTAAGCATAAGCATTGAAGCACTTGGAACTGAACTCACTCATGGAAATCTCTCTCTGGGACGCAGGTGCACAGGTTGCCGTATTGCATTACCTCTTGGACTGGGACTGAGACTGGGACTGGGGGTCCCACTGGCGGTCAATGTATCAGTGAGAAACTATTCGCAATTGTTGTTGGATAGCCAACGTGTCATAGCTCAAATGTGTATGCAAATAAATCAGATGGGAGAGTTCAATACAATTTGCAATTTTTGTTCCTTTTGATTCAAGCTGAAAAAGTAGTCATATTAGTTTTAAGAAATGTTTGCTAGAGAGAGAGAGAGAGAGAGAGTTAACCTCTAAATAAAAAATAAATATAGCAATTTGGTGCAGCTATAAAATATGGTTTATGCTTAATTTCTGCCCACCCGCAGATTCGGTTTTGAGTCCCACTTCAACTACATGTTTAAAAACATAATTTCCTATATAATTTTCACATCGTAAACTCATTTGGATTTTGGTTTTTAATACTTTGCTGTAAAAATCATTTGTTCTGGTTTTTTTTCGATTTTATGCCATCTTTTTATGGACTCTTCTGTTTTTTTTTTTTTTTTTTTTTGGGATCGACACAAATATGTAAATTGATTATTTTTTATGTGTTTGATATTGAAAGAATTTGCATGCGTCATTCAATATTATGGACAATATATATTTTAGTCTTTTGTTTTGGATTTTATTTAAAAGATTTTCTTTTCTTTCTTCAACTTGATTGAATTCATTTTTTAAGTATCTTCTTTTACAATTTGATTTGATTTGTTTTTTTTGTTGTATTCTTGTTGGTTTTTGTTTTCTGCTGCTGCCCAATTAGGATTCTCTATAGAAAGTCAATGAGTTTATTTGATTTGATTGGCTTTTAATGAATGCAGTCCCCCCCCTGCGTCCATCCGTCCATTGTGAGCCAGCTCTTTAAGAGATCTATTCGATTCGATTCGATTCGAATCGATTTAATTCGATTCGATTTGATGCCATTTCGTTTCCATTACCCCAAAAATTCAATATTCATTATTGCTGTTTTATTTGTGGCCCATTGAGCCCATTGTGCTAACAATGTTTATAGATTTTTAATTGGACACAATGCATGTTTTTTTATTTTTTTTGTATTTTTGGCTTTTCTACATTTGGGCAGCAAGGTCGCCAGCCCTTTTGATGGACGGCATTTTGAAGAGTTGCCATCCTCATTTGCATACCCAACCGAACCTTGGATTGGCTTTCTTTTGGCTTCAACGTGGGCTTCGATGGGCTTCTGTTTCCAAATAGAACTTGCTAAATCTACAAATTAAGCAAATTCTTCTCAGTTACATTTGTTCCTCTGTGGCAAATGAATTCATGGAATTTAAATTTGTTTTTAATGCTTGGGCGCGACGCTGTAGAAGGCAAATCTATTTTTATTTTATTTTAATTCTATTTTAATTAATTAAAATTAAATATGTATATATACCTAGCTTATACCTTATATATCGAAGTAAAAAAGGGTTTTAAATATAAGAAAGAAAGAAATAAAGAGCGAGTTAGAGAGCAAAGAGCTAAAACGTTTAGAAAACACACAGAAAAGTCGAATTCGAAATATTAGGAGTCAAATCAGGAAAAATATGTAATTAATTCCAGAAGAATTTTACATGCAAAACAATAATAACAAAATATTGAAAGGCAGAATAAAAAGAACAAATTTCTTGAAAATTGTTTCCAAATATTTACAAATTAATGTAAAACATTCAAGAAACCGGAGTAAAGCTTTTTGAGGCTTGTTGAGAAAACCAAAAAAATAAGAAAAGAGAAAAATAGTCATAAGTGATCATCTCATGCTGCACAGATTTGTTGAGTCCCCAACCCAAAGTAAATTGGTTTGTCTGAGTTCAGTGAGAACTTCCGTTTCCCATAGCGGCTTTATTTATTTATTATTTCGCGGTATTCCGTTTCAAAAGCATCTGCGGAAGCGCCGCACATTTTGGAACCGTTCCTTCATTTTTATATAAATTTTGTTGTTGTTCTTTCTTTTTTTTTTGGCGTTATTTCTAACCCAAAACAAGCGGCATAAAATATATATATATTTATTGCCCACGCCCCTCCACTTCTGTTGCCAAAAAGGACAAAAGATGGTCGAGTTTCCTTTTGCCAGCAGACAGACAGACGTGGGTTCAGATTGAGATTCCCAGGACAACCCTTTCGAGATATATTTGTTGTTGTTGTTGTTGTTGTTGTTTTTGTGCACCCTTCGCGCTGTCTATCACAAATCTGTCGCGAGGGTTGCTCACCAACAGCAACAACATCAGGTGAGCTCTACCTGCGTCATATCCTCCCCCCACCCCCCCCGTCCAGCTGCGCCGCGGAGTGCATCAGTCTGATGGAAATGCAATGCAAAGTTGATCTTCGCCTATCGATCAACACAATTTGATTCGCATTTCTGTGCCTGCGACGTGGGAACCCAACACAGGTGCTGTTTCCAACTAGTTTGTTATTCGTAGAGTTGCCTGAAATTTGATACACACACACACACACACACACACACACGCACACACCCTGCTCTAGCTAGCTGTGATGAATACCAGCTTCCGCAGCCTATTTTTGGAATATTCGATTTTTGTTGCAAATATTTGCTTAATCTTGAGTGTTGCCGAAAGGAAAAAAGGTACGAAAAATGAGCTCATAATTTTCTCTCGAGTTTCCCTTTGTTGGATAATTTTCTTGTGACGAGTTTGGGAAACGGAAAATAGGATTTGTGGACAGGTCGCAGGCCTCAATCAAAAAAAAAAAAGAGAAAAGAATTATGAAAACAGCAGCAACATATGGGAGCAGCATGGCAACAGTAGCAGCAACAACAACAGCAACAACAACAACAGCAACCGTAATAATGGCAATCGCACAAATCAACAAATCACGATCAGCGGCAGCCGCACAAAACTCACGATTTCTCTTGGCCAAAAATTCTCAAAACTAAAAAAAAAACTTAAGAAAAACAAAGTTTGCTCCATGGTCGAAAATTAAATACACTTTGCAGACTTTATCAAAATAACTGTGATTTTTTTAGATTAACTCAATTGTCAGCTGACAATAGTTAATATAGGATATTATAAAAATCTCAAAAAAAATCTCTTTTAGTTGAGATAAAAACAACAAAAACGATTTTCAAGCAAGAACAACTTTTATATTGAATAAAGTCAATTATCGAGCGGCAACTTTTCGATTTGTAACAAGACTGAAATATACTCTCTGAAAGGGTAATTAACATTAAAAAAAAAAACAAAAAAAAAAGATTTGACTTGAGCATCAGTCAAATCAGCAACAGCAACGAGAACAGTAGCGACAACAAGAACAAAAGCAACAACAATAACACACTGAATTGCAACAATCGAGTTGGCAACAGCAAGAATAATCCTATCCAACAACAGCAACAGTAATCCTACAGACAACAACAGCAGCAACAGCAATTGTACCAGCAGCAACAGCAACAATCATACTAACAATGGCAACAGCAACAAAACTAAGCAACAACAGCATTGACAATCTTGCTATCAACAACTAAAACAAGAACAACAACAACAACAGCATCGTACTAACAGCAACAGCAAACATACGAACAGCAACAACAACAACAATTGATATTGCCAATGCGCTGCTTGAATGAATGTCCCCGCCCCGCCCAGCTTAGCCCAAACGCAGCCCTGGCCCAAGTCGCAGTTCGTACTTCAGTTTCCAGTAGCATTCGCAGTCAGTCAGTTAGTCACTTTGTCAGTTTGTCAATTGCAAGTTGGGCGCTTGGCTTCTGGTTGTCAACGTTTGATCGGAGCGCATGCTTCAGTAGCTAACAAGACTGTGCCGCACACGAAAAATTGTGGCCAAAATGTGTAGGCAATTTGTCAATATGTTATGACAACGACAACAGCAACAGGCAGCAGCAGCAACTGGCAACTGGCAACTGGCAACAGGCAGCAGCAACAGAAGACACGGCAGCAACATTATTGACATTAGGGCACCTGTTTGTTAGCCAACTTAAAGCTATGATTACCGTTGTTGTTGTTGTTGTTGTTGCTGTTGCCATTGTCATAGTTGCCGGCAGCACGCGTACGTATAGCACACACACACACCAACACACACACACACACACACACACAGAGGTCTGGGCACAACTCGTGACTGACTTGAAAGACGCAGACAACGTTAATCACAGACAAAATAAAAGCCACGGCAAACGAAAAGAGAGCCCAAGTGAAAGAGCCAAATGCTAGGCCAACTTGTTGTTGCAATTGTTGTTGTTGTTGTTGCTGCTGTTGCTGCTTTTTTAGGTTTTTGGTCAATGAACAAGAAAAATGGATTTTCACGGTTACATGCGTCGCGTAGTTCGCTCAGCGACATGCGAGTACACACACACACACAAACACACACACACACACACAAACAGCATAAATACACACAACATGCATGTGACATGTTGCCAAGAAGTAACAACAACAACAACAACAGCATCTGTACAAATTGTCTTAGGCAAGTTCGTTGCCTAAGTCTTTCGTTTTGGGGCAACTCGCAATTGTTGGCTTTGTTCATCTCTGTGCTTTTCAGATTCCACTTAAAACTAAACTTAAACCACAAATTATATAATATTATCTGAGAGATCTAAAAAATAAATACTTTTATTCTGCTGCTGAACACAGAAAAACAAGGAAATCGGAACCGCAACTTTGTTTCAACTGAACTATTTCAATTTAATAATTTATTTCTACATTTCTTAATTTGTACTTAAAAGCTATAAAATAATTCATAAATAAATAAAAAATTAATAAAAATAAAAAAATGCATAATTTTCGGTTTTTACTTTAAAGTCTTGAAACTTTCTAAGGCATTGTTTCAGAGTTATTTTAAAACCTTTGTCATTAATTTTCTTAAATAAAGTATAAATTACTATTTTCATATTTATAGTGTTATTATTCTCGATTTCATGAGCAAGCGATAATATTGATAACTAAAAAATGAATATTTTGAAGTTGCAAAATTGTAATATTTATATAGAATTTAGTACCGTAAATTAAATAAAAAAATTGATTTAAAAATGGTCTTTCTTAATTATTGAATGAGTTTTTATAGGTGTTTTTTTTTAGGTATATTTTGGTATTATTTTGTTTGCCTACAAAAGTAAACGTAAACATGTTTATCACTTGGATCCAAACATAATTATAAATGATAGCATTCATTAATATTCGAAGCAACTACAACAACAGAAACAAGTGGGATTTTGGGGGCGTGGCCAAACGCACTTCCTTTGCTTGGCGCATCCTGATTCGCCCACAAATTCCCACGCCAATGCCAGTTGCTGCTGCTGCTGCTGCTGCTGCTATTGAAAATAGGCGCAAAATGTGCATTATTATAACTATTGTGATTCCTATTATTGTTATTGTGCAGGACAGGCAGGTAAAAAGGGCACACAATTTCCAGGTAGGGCATTTGTCTGCGGCATGCGCCCCGCTTATCGCACAGACAGACAGACAGACAGACCGACCGATAGATAGATAGACAGACATTGAGGCTGTCATTTGACTGTCGCCTGTCGCCTCGATCCTTGAACCTGAATTGTCACCTTTTTCATTTTCACTTTCACTCGTTCTTATCGCTTGCTCCTTAATCCCATCCCCTGGCATCTATCTAAATTCCCTAAATCCCTGAATCCGTAAATGGCAATTGTTTTGCTCGAGTTCTAATGAGTCCATCAGCGACCCAAATGAGCCCAAAGCAGACCCCCCACAGCTGCACAATTCCACGGGTCGCTCAGGTTCCACAGGTTCTTAGTTCCGTTCCGTTCAGTTCGCCGCTTCGCGGGCGGTGCACAAACATTAAACGCGTATGGAAATTAACATTCGGCTTTTCACCGAAACATTACACGGCTGAGCGATTGTCTTAACACTCCTCAGCTCCTCAGCCCCACTCCAGCCTTCCCCCACATCACCCAAAAGTAATTTTTTTTTTGTTTGGTTCCCTTTTGGGCTGAGCTGTTAGTTCCAAGAAGTGCCTCGAAATGCGTTTAGCATAAACGCAAATAAAACCTATCGACGCTGCGGTAATTAAGCCGTCGACAGGTGGGCAAACGCCTCGTTAAATAGGTGAGAAGAACCCACGAGTTCCCCCGCTCAAAAAGCTTCTACACGCATATATATAAAAATGAATATCCGGTGGGTAGTTTATATATCAATTTAAAGAATATCACAAAAAAAGCACTCAAAATTGTTGCTTTTAATAAAATGTTCTTTTTACATAATAAAGGAATTTAATTGAATAAAATAAAAAGCAGTTATTTAATAATTTTGTTACTTATTTGCAGCTAATAGTTTAATTAAAAATAAATAAATTGAAATCAAATACATCTCATTAAAGCTGCTTCTGAGTTATTGTAAATAATTTTAAAAAAAATTTTAAAAAATATATAT
>SCDT01002148.1:0-14364 GCA_004143765.1 Drosophila melanica | reverse complement strand
ATATACATATTTTTAAAAATAATTGTATTTTAAATTCATATCTGTTCACATTTTTAAATATATCCATCTTCCATATTTTCTTGTTTATTTGCAGGTATGTGCATTTTATTTTTAAAACTCAAGTGTTTGGCTGGCCCTCTTTCCCCAGCCCGTCCATGAATCTCACATCTGAGCAGTATGTGTTTCCCCAGGGTATGTACCATAAGCAAATTGGGGGAAAACAATTTTCAAGGGCTTCGAGTAACGTTTAGAAAATTGGGCACATGTCCAATTCATTTGGACGCATCATAAATTGCCTGTCGCATCGAATTCTGAACTCACACTTGCCTTCAGGGCCAGCGTGAGAAAGTGCGTGCGAGAGCTAAAAGATAAGGATTGGAATTACGATTACAAATGTAATGAGTTCAGATTTGTAATATCATAAAAAATTCACCCGATTTGTGGCCATTAGAGTAGGGTTTTAATTAAAGTGAATAAAGAAAACATCAGTTTCTAGAATATAGAGTTCTAAATAATATCTAGCAGCAGATTAGCGGATTTTCGAAACATAACCTCACAACTAGTTCTTTATTTTAACTGTTATTAGTTAGTTGATACTGATAAATTTTGAAATTATATTACAAATAAATTATAGTAAAAGAAAAAACTTAATTTAAACACCTTTAAAAAAATTATGTATTTCTACTGTTAAATGAAAAATGCTGTAAAAGTAATTTATTATTTATGCCAGTATTTGCAATTCACTCAATTTTTCTGTAATTGTTTGTTTTTTGGAAGCACAAGTCGAGCTTTTGACTGGCAGCTCCCTTCTGCACAAGCAATGCCCATGTAAGCACAGGCGTCGCAAAGGGGGTCGGTGGGGTGGAACAAGGTGTGGGCAGGGGGGCGACTAATTGTCTCGCTGACTGACGGTACACATCATCATTCAAAGCGCAGCAGCGGGTACGCCCAGACCCAACAGATTCTCAGGGTACTTAAATATATTGTAAGATGCCGAACAAGCGAGAGGGGGGAGGAAGATGGAGAAGGGCGAACGGTGACGCATGGGTAGAAAATTGATGGGGAGGGGGAGTCGGGGAGCAATGAAAAATGTTTGTCAACTTGTAAGTTATTTCCGACATTGTCGAAAAATGCGCGTGAAAAATTGAAATTATTGTTTTCCTTCCATTGTTGCCAGCATTTTCCGGCTCGCCGGCAGCTGTTGTTGTTGCTGCTGCTGCTGTTGCTGTTTGTTGTTGTTGCCGCTACGTGCGGCTTGCAACTTGATTTCAACATGAGTCATTGTGGCCATGAATCAGCTATATAATATGCAAGATACACGCTCTCCTATCTATATATTTATGTATATGTATATGGAGCATAAAAATTACAACTTACGACAAGTTGTCAACGCCATTAGAGAAGAAGAAGAGCTGCTGTCTCCCCAATGACAGCAAGAGAAAGAAAGAGAAAAAAAACCGAAAATATAATATATATTTTCTTAATGGGCAACCGCATAACATTTGAAATAAACCCCGAGTCAACTGCCACACTGAATGACATTTACAATTTTCGACACGTTTGTTGGATGCGCTCCAAATGTGCGTGAAACTTCGATTGATTTTCAGCCAAAGTAAAACTAACAGATGTCTAAGAAAAGTTCTGGTCGGGTGTGGTATATATGGGAGGCGTGACAGCCCCAGAAGGTCATGGTAGTATGACAGCGCGTCTTTTTGATGAGCAGATCATGGGAAAATATTGAAAACTCATACCACCCATAAGCAGCTTTAAAAAGTTGAGACAATGAATGCCCCTGCTGTAAAATTAAATGCATGCAGGCTGCTAACTTGTTAAAAAGTTTCTTATATGCAATATTTGATTGCCTGCAACGAATTATAAACAATAGTTTTTAGTTTAGCGCTGCCAACTTGGGTTCAATTAAATGCTTGCATTCTACAAAGTCAATTACCAACAGTTTAAAGCCTATGCTTGTGGTGCTGCCAACTTGTTGAAATGCGTAAATAGCATTTAAATTATGATTTTAGAAATTTCGATTTAGCGTTTGCTGAGCAAAACTGATAACTTAAGCTAAATTAATACGCACTCTATATGCAAAGTGTTTTTTAAAAGTGCTGCAAAATGCGGAAGTCATTAAATGTGTGTGCTCTGCGATAACTTTTACTTTCAACTACTCGTTTAACGCTCCACTCGCCACTCGCTACTCGCTACTAACTCATTGTTAAGACACTTTTGCATAACTCCTAATGGCAGAGGGTGTCTTGTCGAAAGTTTTTATCACCCATGAAGCGATGCGCGTAAATCTTGGACGGAGCTGCGTCGTTTTAGACCAGGGTCTAATCAAAAAACCACTTAACAGTCTGCCCGCAAAGCAAAGCAAACCAAAGCCAAAGCCCCAGCTAGAGCCAAGAGGCCTCCTCTATACATATGCACATATATTGTTGTCAGGTCCAAGGCCCGTAGCTGTGCTTAAAAACTGAAAAATATTGTGCCACAAAATTTCATTTATGAAAAATACCAAAAACAAAAAAACACAAAAAATAAATAGAAGAAGAAGACACCAGACGGCGCACAGCACGCAACCATCACAGGGTGGAGAAGTATGGGGCTGAAAGGTCAGGAGGCGAGGGGGGTTGCAGCTAGGCAAAGTAAAAAAAAAAGAAGCAAGAAAATTATTATGTATGTATGATAAAGCATTGTCTCATGTGCATAGCGAAAGTAAAAGAAGATGAAGAAGCAGAAGTCATGTGAGCAGGCATTAAAATGTGGTCTATCCAAAAAGAAACACACAAAGCACCACTCACAGCTCCACCCAGCACCCACCACCCACCAGGGTCTTGTAAGTAGCAAAAATTGACAAACTGCCACAAAAACAACAAAAACCAACGGGAGCGAGAAAGCGTCGAGGACAAGCAGCGAGTGCGAGTAACAGAACGAGCTAGAAAGATACACAATCTTTTTTTTTTATCTTTTGTCAAAAAATATAATATATATAATTTTAGTATATAGTACATATTTACACATGCGTATGTATATATTCGCTAAGTATGAAAGTCACGCATTGTAATTAATTAGGAAATGCAAACACTCGACTAAATATGTAGACAAAAGCAAAGGCTCGTCTAAAAGTCCCTAATAAAGCATGAAACATGCCTAGCATGATATGAAACCAACAACAACAACAACAGCAACAAAAATTCCCAAAAACAAATGCGACAAACATTTAAATGTCAGCACAAGACACAAACACACACCCATAAAACTTACGCTGGGTTGAAGTTACCAAAAGTAAAATACTTAAATGTGATAAATTGGCACTGTGGACGAGTATGCATTGCGGGTGGAGGGAGTGGCCAAGCGCAGAACTTACGGGCCGTGGCAGTCAACGAATCGAAATGTGGTAATCCATTTTAATAGATAACAACTTGAACTAAACAAAGTCTTGGACTTAGACGGTGTAGTTGTCTAGACTTTAGCTACTACCGCGCGGGTAAAGTAAAAGTGTCTCGAATTGTTTTTAAACAATTTTTCTTTAACAGCTGCTGTTTGTAAAGGTAACGATGAACAATTTCTGTAGAATTCACAGTGATCACATCAGTAGCTTATCTAACATGACTGTAAGTTAATTACGTAAAGTGCAGCGAGTGCTTAGCAGCGAGTAACAAATGACGAGTGATAAATAACGAGTGCACACTAGATTTTAACACGGTTTTAAGAGAGTAGTTCTCATTTGGAGTTAAAGGTTCACAGTAACGAGTGCAAATTGTAACGAGTAGTCTGATAATAACGAATAGTCCAGTAGTAACTAGTAGCTTGACATACTTTAATAAAAACATATTATAAGTCCACAGCCTCGTAAAACTAGTTCACAAAAATGAAGCGATTATGGGTTTAGTACTCAACTTGCATAGCACGTGTAAGTTTAAGTGCAACTGGCTCACAGTTCTTAATGTGTACAAAACTTCTGCTCTGTTTTGACTATTAGGTATTTTTCTCTTAGCTTTCTCTCTGTTCCATTTGGTACTAAGTATTTCTAAGAACTGTACAAGACAATTATTCCCATAATTTAAGCATGAGTGCTTCAGCTTATCTCTTTGTAGTTAAAACTATTGCCCAAATCTAATTCCATGTTTTCCCAGACTTACTCGCTTTTGTTTTTGCCATTTAATTTGTGTGGCTCCATAATTCGTTGAGCGCACACACAAACTAAAATTCACTCAACTCGTTCGCAAACTACAGTCGACTACACGTAAATATTCGTTGTAAACAATTAGCAAATGTAAATAAAAGCGTGTGAAACAAAAATATTGCCACAGAGCGAACGAGCGAGCGAAATGAACCAAGTGGACGAAGAGCTTTGCATGACTGACGGCGGTTCCATCATCAGCTGGTGTGAATAGGTGGGTCAGAGGGCGGGAAGGAGGGGTGGCAAAGTCGCGGGTCGCATTGCGATTACCGATTTCGTATTTCGTATTCCGTATTCCGTATTCCCATTGCCATTTGCACTTTGCATGTGCCAGTCAAAACGAAACAAAAAAGATGACAGAGTTCGACAGAAAAAGTTAAAAATGAAAATGCAAAAAAAAAAGAAGAGCGAAGAGCGCACAAAGCTGTGGAAGTACAATGCAAAGGCAGGCCACAGCACAGAGAGGGCATAAAAATTGACAGCAATTTGCTGTTCTTAATTGTTGTTATTGCATGGAAACTGACAGCGAGTGTCACTTGCCATTTCATTCGTTGCAATCATCGATCTCTTTCTCTCTCTCTCTCTCTCTCTCTCTCTCTCTCTCTCTCTCTCTTTTTCTCTCTATTCTACGTGTCATTTTTACTCGTTGCATTTATGATTCAGCTCTGAAAGTGTAAATAAATAACATATTAAAAGTCGATGAGCTAACTAAACATGCGGGTGTTCATATTACTAATAGCTTTAAACGACTATGAAATACCCTTTCTCAAATATCCCTGGGCGTGTTTGTCACTTTTGAAAGCATAAATAAAATATTTATATATATATCTGCAATTATTCCATCTTTAGTATTTTTGAGAATTAGAGCAAATAATTCATCTTTGTGAAAATCTTATATAATACTTAAAGTTTTCTAAAGTTTAATGAATTCTTTGGGATATTTCATATTCCGCATCTGTAAATCCTTTGTGCCTAATTGTTATTTTTTTCTGTACAAATTCTGATAACTGGCCAATTTATCTGAATTATTGGTATTATTATGCTGTACATAAATGTATTTATTTTTCACAAAGTTCTTCTTTGCCTCACGCATGGCTATTTAACAACTAAAAACTCATTTTCGAAAGGTTTTTTTAATGTATAAAAGTATTTATATAAATAGTTTCGTAACAGCGTGTCACATTTAATTTTCATCGTTTCGTTTAGTTACAGGGTATTACAGGAAGACGAGGAAGAGAGAACGCAATAATTTGCATTATTTGACTCTGTTTTTTTTTTTTTTTTTGAGGTTTTTTTTGTCAGCAGGGGCCTTTTGGCACATTTACTCCGCCTCTGCCTCCCCGACAGTTGGTTTCACCCATAGCCGTTGGCACATTCGTGACTTTTGACTGCTGCATCGCATCTTCAATTTGTATTCCAATTTTACGCCCCCCTTCCTTTCCACACACTCCCTTCTGCACCACACACGCCCTCCCGCTGGTATTGTCAAGGTTAACGCTGGAGAGTGTCACGTGACTTATTCAAATTAGTAATTTTATGTTTGCACTTTTCCTTATTCTTTTTTTCGTTCTTTTTTGCTTTTATTTAGGTCCATGTGACCGTTTCTTGTTCTGTTTTTGCCTTATTTATACCCTATTATACCCTAGCTGAGGGTGTTCAAATGTTGTCTTGAAGCCTGCAATGTATGGAAGCATACATCTTTGCTTCTATAAAGCTTGTGTATTTGTTCCAGATCAGTATCAATCTTAAAACATATTTTATCAGAAAAACTGGTCATGATTTGTTGCAGTTCAAATTATTTAAAAACTACCGCAAGTGTGACTCGGATAGAGTTAATTTTTTTTCCCCCATCCTGACTTAAAAACTTCTTAGAACTTCGCTAAAACTGATCCGATTTTCATGTTTGATTATTGTTTGTCTTCTTCATCGATTCTAGATCTTTAATTTATGCATTTTAAAATATAAAATTTTTTACCCTTTTTGGGAAAGAAATAATGTACTCCCTTTTAATTTTTGGCATGATATTTTTTTCAAAACTTAAAAACTTGATTTTTTATTTTCAATCGCTTGTGGGTGTTTTATAAATCGATTAAAATTAGAATTTTTCCTGTAATCTAGTTTTTAGTTAAATATCGTATGGTATTAGCCTATTTTAGAAATATATTCGTACTTCTGCGATATGTTTTTTCCCAAGGGTATTTTATCTTCTTTCTCTGTTTCTGTATGCTGTCAGCTTATATTATTATCTCTTGTTGGTACTCTCTCACGGTGCCTACTCTTTTCCTCTTAACTCTTTCCTTCTCTCTTTTTCTCGTAGTCTTCGTAGCTCGTTTATGTTTTTGATGTCGCACACATAAATTCAACAGCAACACCCAAAAAATGTTACCAATTTTGTTGGGCCGTGGAAAGCTAACTTCAGGTCAGAGCCAGAGATATCACACTCGTTACTTTTGGCTAAATGTGTGTTAGGTGTGCGTGTGTGTGTGAGTGTGTGAGTGGGTGCTGCCGTGTGGATAGCAGCATGTTGAATCTGTTAATAAGAGCCACGCGCCCATTAAGTTGACTGTGGCTGCCTGTGGTTGTTCAACCCTCGCACCAACCCCCTTTACGCCTCCACTGGCGTCTGTTTATTTAACTCCTGTCGCACTCCCACTCGCACTTGCCTGTAGCCGTACACACACACACACACACACATACACACATTCGCTGCCATTTGGCATTGAATGAAACTTTTGCCCCAAGCGGCCTACACATCCTTTTTCTCTCTCTCTCTCTCTCTCTCTCTCACACTCCCCCATAAAGAGTTTAAACGCACTTAAAGTTGAGAGTATGTAGTGGCCATGGTAAACGCAGACATATGTAGGTCAGCGCCAAGTTGGCCATTCGAAAATCAAGCAAAGCGTCTGGGCTTCAGGCGCTGCTAATTAGCCAAACTTGTTGGCAACTGGGTGCGCTAAGACCTACAGACACAGTACGAGAAAGAGAGAGAGAGAGAGAGAGAGAGAGAGAGAAAGAGCTAGCGGGAGTAAGAGACTGGCGTCATAAATATGGTGTTGCTTTCGGATGTGGCAACTTGGTAGGAAATGTTGCCTGATTGCCCATTAAGACTGTGTGCTGCATAAAACCACTTAAAGCCCACATTTCAATGCTTGTGATTTTAAGCCATAAAATTGCTGTCATCCTAGCTAACGTTCACCATACATATAAAGGGTATATATTGTTGCATAGTTCATGGGGTGGCAACAACATTCGCATTATTCAGTCGGTTGGCCTTTATTCGTGTCGTTTGAAACGATGTGCATATGCATTTAATTCCTTACTTTTTTACCATATAAATAATTCAACAGCGATTTTATATGGCTTAGTAAATAAATAAAATTTTGGAACGTTGGCTTTCAATTAAAGTTTATTCAAAATTTCAATTTCGGTGTGAAACTTTCATAATTCAAGGAAAGTAAATTTAAACTTACCTAAAAAACTACTTAAAAACTTATGTCAACTTCTGCTCAAATTAATAATTAGCTTCTCAATTTTTATTAACTATAGCTACAATAGTTTGCATAGGGACTCGTGCCCCGCCCAACACTGTAATCGCCGAAATAAAGCGCAGTTCAAGACTGTTTAAGCCTTAAATCCTTTTTTTTTATCAATTTCATTTCGGGAAATCAGTTTGCGTTGACCTGTTTCTGAGGTTGGCCAATGGGACTTTTTTTCTATTTTTGTTGGGCCAAATCCCATATCGAAATCAAAATTTAATTTATGGTCAAGGGCCGCGTCATCCGTCAAGCCAATGGCCAGGTCCTGCGTCCTGCGTCCTGCGTCCAACGGGCCACTGTCACAGTTCGAGTTAAATATTTAGACGCGCCTTTTTTGCTGCCAGTGTTCATTGTTGATGTTGATATTGATGCTGATGTTGATGTGACACAAAATATTACAAAAACCATACATCATGGCTATCAAGTCCCTTTCCCTTCCCATCCCCTCAGCGACATGCCACCTGGTCCCGTACACACCCCACGAAATTCCAATGCCGTGGACAACAGTTATATGTACAAGAGCTTGTATCTAACAGATACACAGCTAGTCGCACGTACATGTGTACTGTCAAAAGGCAAAGCACCAGGATGATGACATCGAGACAAGCATGTGTCCTGGACATAACCACAGTACACACACAGACACAAACAGAGAGGGAGGGGAAGTCCAGGAGAGAGTGGGGCTGCCCAATTGAACAAAATTGCACAGCATTTCGCAGAGATTATGGGCTCGATGGCAACAGCAGCAAAATACTAAAGAAAAACAAGTAAATTTTACGTTTGAAAAAATGCTTGACTAGAAAACACCCTAGGAAAATATTTAGAAATTATTTAGAAAAGCTGGAAAAAATCAATATGCTTTTTTTTTTTATATATTTTAAACCAAAAAAAGAAACCCAAGAAATTATTTTCACACGTATTTTTAATAAAATTAAATTGTTTCTAAAATAAATAAAAACAAAAAGTTAGCCTACTTTTATTGCTGACTTTGACTCTTAAAGATACAGGTATTAATAATCCCTAACTTTTGCCTACATATGGATTATTTCATAATACCCTTTAACCAAATTGTATGACAACAGGGTGTATTACAGACCAAAAAGAGGAAATAAAATTCTTGAGTCTGTACTATGAATGAAGCATATTGTTTCTGTGATCGCAGTGCGACATGTGTGACTAACAGCTCAACTGTAAATGTATCTGTTTGTCTCGGGCAAAGCAATTCAACATGCGAGTACTTGGGCGAGTACTCGCTCCCCCCTTCCCCTCCAACCAGATGGCTTTCGTTGTTATTATACGCATCTTTGGGCAACGTTTTCTCAATGTGTGTATGTGTGTGTGTGTGTGTGTGTGTGTGTCTGTTTGACAAAATCTCCTTCTGACTGACCATAAACAAGCAAATGCAAAATGTTATGGAAAAAAATTCAGCTCTAACAGATAGAAGAGCTCGTATCTCTCGGATACACGCATGGATACACGTTGTCGTTCGTCTGAGTATAAGTGTGTGTACGTGTGTGTGTGTGTGAGTGTTAGCCTAGCTGGCAGCATAAATTCCATTTTTGTTGTTATTTTCTTTATTTTTTTGTCTATTGCTTTTATGCTGCCCAACAGCAGCGACAGCAGCAGCAACAGCAGCATCAGCATCAGAAAGTCCTCAATTGTTGATGTTGTGTTGCGACTTTGTTTTTTTCCCATCCACAAATATTTTGCATATTTTATGGATAAGTTTGGGTTTGCGTTTGCATTGTGGCATCGACAGAAGCAACATGGCATTAAAAATGCACAAAGCACTAAAATGACCTGTCAAAAAATAAAAAACATAAATTCTTTTAGTAGTTTACGATTATGACAAAGGCAAAAGGCAAAATCCGAGCATAATCAGTAAATACAATAAACAAATAAAAACTTATGCAAAACATCAGTTCAGATTAAAACTAACAAATGTCAGGAAACTAACGAGCGAGAAACAGAACGTAAATGTCAAATAAGAAGAAGATTAAAAGACCAAAAGTGGTTACTGTAGCATTAACGAGTGTTGCATTAATAATAAGTAGTATTGAACTAGTAAAAAATAAGGATATTGTCCAAGTAACGAGTAACGAGTAATTTTTGGAGCAAGTACAAAAGTGCGTCTAAAAATGAGAGCGAGAATAAATACTAAAACAATGCTGATAAAATACAAGTATACGAGTAGAATTACTACTTAATTGAGAGTAAGAAAGCTTATTCCAACGAATAAACAACTAGTAAATAAATATCTAAAAGCTGACGATTAAGAACTAACTAACTGATGTTAGTCAGCTATTTAGCAATTTAAAGCATTTAATTATGTAAGATGTTTCTATATACGTTATAGTTACAGTCACGAGTGAAAAAGGAACGAGTGAAAAAATGATAATCAGCTACTAAGCATAAGTTAAATATAAAGAGAACTAATACACGAGTACAATCTCAACACCAAGACCAAAGCACACAAGTAGCATTCATAAGTCACACTCGTAATGAAAAATCTTAAATCTAAACTAGCAATTATAGTCACCCCATGGTGACACACTCAGCGAGTAGCGAGCATAAACAAACGAGTGTCCCACTGTCACTCAAATTGCCACATCAAACTGGCCATTGTTCAGTGTTTAGTTGAATGCGAGCGATGAGTCTTTGTCAAAGGCAACGTTAATTCGCTCGTTTAAAGCACGCATCGGGCATTTGCCAGCTTAAAACCAGATAAAATGAAAATGAAATGAAACTAAGCGACTGCTGGTCGGACAATCGTACAACGAGAGGTCCGCAAAAAGAAGCCAGAGCCGAAAATAAAAACTAAAAAATATGCGCCAAAACGTAAAAACTAAATACAATTTCAAGGCTCTTTGCGTTAGCCAAATGCAGAAGCTGGCCGGGAAACAGGGTCGCCGGCTGAGAATGGTGCCTCGATTGTCCGAGCGTTTTTCACTGATGAAACTCAAAAAAAATAAATAAAACAGAAACAGAAGAAAATATTATAAAGTATTGCAGTTGTGTGTATACGAACCTGTAATACACTATGCACAGTCTTATAATAAAACAGAATTTTTTATCAACTTAAAGCTGTGACCTATAAACTTTGATCTTAATTATTACTCATCAGTTGAATCTGGGAATGGGAATATAAAAACTTAAAATTGCTTTCGTTATTATTATTTTATGTTAGTGCCCATATACCCTTCTTATACACTTTGCGAACAGTGTATAAAAACGCAGCTGGTGGCTAACAGGAACAAGACACGTTGACAGAGTGGCTAACCAGGATGCCGACGCTCTCCCTCTCACTCCTGCTTTCTCTCTCTTTCTCTGTCGCTCGTTGGGCTTTTATATATTATTATGATATCTGTGTGCGCGACGGATTTGCTGCCTTGTTTTCATTTACGTTTTCTTATCTTTACATTTCTTTTTGAATTTTTTTTTGTTTTTTAGCTGTGTGTGGATTTGGTTAGTGCTCCTCGTGGCCCCTGTCCCCTGTCCCCGTGCCCCCAGCAGCCTGCATTCGTTACTCGTTGAAGCGTTTTTCATATTTTATATTGTTTAAACTTTTGATTAAGGGTTTTCGACAGAGGCTCCCCGAGTTTTTGGCTGCCGCTGCTACTTCTTCTGCTTTTTGCCTCTGCATTTATTATTTATGCAAATTTCACTGTTCTCATTCTGCCGCTGCTGATGCTGCTTCTGCTGCTCCTTCTTCTAAGTGGTTCCCTTTGAATGCGTTGAGCTGCACAAACCGCACCAAAAAATACAAATAAAAAAAAAAAATAAAGAAATAAAGGTTATCTGAGGATTGCCAAAATTTCAATACCCTTGCAGCGATCTTGAAATACCATGCGTTAAAAATGTAAATAAATGTTCACAAAATAGTTCTAGTGATAGCAGTCAAATAGAAATTTTTATGTTTTGTAAGTTTATTATATTAATGAGATTGTGAAATAATTTTCGCTTTGAATAAAAAATTCTAACCAAAGATTTTATTTTAGTTTATTGTACTTTTATGTTGCCTCTTTACCAGATCTTAAGAGGTTGGTTTCAGACCAGTATAAATAGAGAATTAGGTATTCTTCCATATATATATATACATATGTTCCCTCCTTTTATTTGTTGCACAATTCGTGAGGAAACTATAATGCCCACTGCAAGTATGTAAAAAGTAGAACTTGGTAACAAACGATGAACACGCTGAGCAAAAGCGAGTACAGGCAACAGAGAGAGAGAGAGAGAGTGAGAGAGGGTGAGAGATGGGAAGAAAGAGTGCGACCGGCAAACAAACAAATAAATGACAAACATGGCATAAAAGGACTTTCTACGCATGGCCATGAGGGTGAGCATAGGACTGCGGGTCTGGTGTAGTGTGGTGGGCGTTGGGGGGGAACTTGGGCACTGGTACGAGGCCATGTTGATTTTGAGGTTATTATCATTTTAATAATAACCGAAAACAAAAACCAACCACAAACACACACATAACCAAAATCCAACCCTTTCCCAAAGGCATTTTTTGGGTTTTTTAATTAGAAACTTTTGCGAATAGAAATGAAATATGTAGTTGGGCATGTCTCTAAATAGTCCGCCTTTCCACCCTCACATTTCTCTATTTTTATCTCCATCTGAATGGCTTTGACTTAGCTCTTAAATTGCGAAATATTCTCAAATTGGAAAATGCTTAGACACACGACTATCTATGCAATTTTATGCAACGTAATTGTTATTTTATTTGACACAGCAAACAAAGAGGGCAATCAAAAAGAGAGCACACAGACAAATTTTCTGTTGCAAATCTGTTGCTTAGTCACGTTCGTTCCTTCCACTGGTTCATGTTGTAATTGTTGTTATTTGTATGGCTTTTGAATTGGGTCACTGTTAGATATGAAAATAAATACGACACACGAAAGTTAGCCCAAAGGTAGTGGTTTCATTTATTTGCCAAAGCAATTTTGCAACTAATGCAAAAATAAAAAAACGGCTAATGCGTAATGTTCTTTTTTTTGGTATCAGCGATTAGAATGTTGAACATATTGTGGCTAATTGTCTTTTGTGTCTATTTTGATTTAATACACAAAAATTAAGGCAGACTTTAGTAACGAGTGACGAGTAGCGATTAACGAACCCCAACCCCTAGTAACTAGTAGAATATAACTTGTAACGACTTAAAGTCAACGAGTGACAAGCTGGTTGACAACAACTAACTTTAAGCGTATTGTTAACAATTTTTACTTATTGCTTTAAAAAAGAAAAGATAACGTAACAAATATTATACAAACTAACGAGCTATGCACATACAATTTGCATACAATAGCAAATTGGCTAGCAACATATTATTCGAGCACCTACTTTTGGCTCAGTTTGAGCTTGTTATATACAAATTACACTCAACTCAAATTCTTGGAAATTGAACGAGTGAGCGTTCACATTGATAGCCTGTTAACACGTCTGAAGCTAATGTCTTCAAAATTGGACAAAAGCCAATAAACAATTTATAGATATTGATATTTGACCCTAGCACTGCTGGCACCGATCTGAAAAGTGGACTATCTAGCCCCCTATTAAATCGCCAGTAAATTCTGAGGAGAGAGGAGAGGGAGCGACTGCAGACTGGCCACGTGAATAGTAATTACCCCATCATTATTACTACTTGCCACAAGTAGCAACTCCATGCAACTCACATATTTATATAAATATGTATTTATGAATGTTTATATATATATATATATACCTGGATATCTGAAGTCCCCACAGAGTTGTGCACGTGCTCAGTTCGGCAAACGGATAAGGCGAGAGGTTATAATTGCATTTGATTGATGGTATTATGCATGTGCTCCACTACCCAAGAAGGGGCCGCTGCTCAGGGGAGCGGGGATAACAGTAGCAGACAGATATCCATCGAAAACTTGATTACGCGGGGGTGTTCGATATCCGTCCATAAGTCATTGAGCCAATGAGCCAGCCAATCAATCGAGTCAGCCAATGCCATTAAACAGATTAATTAATTGTGATAAAAGAAAAAATAATAAATATATATGTATATATATCTATGTAAAACAAAATATGGAAGAAAATATAAATTAATTTTGATATGCCGAAGTTGAAGCACTCTATAAACATGATTTTCAGCTTGTACTCAAAAAATAAGAGTAAAATATACTCAATTTATAACCTAGAATATATATTATATTCAAATCAGCTTATTAGTATAAGAAAATATATGTATATATTAATTAAAACATAAAAAGGCAATTCACATTAAATGCCAAAGCTGCAGTACTTTTTGCTAGAGTATCAATTATAAACTGGGCAAAAAACAAAGAAAATGGAAAAAATGAGAGCGAAACAAAGTTTAGAAATTGATATGCTCGGATGTAAGTCTTTAATGAAAATGGATGAGTGCGTTGGTGGAGGGGTGAAATACAACGTAAATCGAAGCGTGCAGCAAAGGCCGATACAATTAGCAGCCCGCTTTAGATGAGATAAAAGCTGCGTATCACATAACTAAATAGACAGAGAGATGGACAGACAGACAAGCAGCTAAACCGTTGGACGAACTCTGTGGGTATTGTCATGTTTTATTTTTTTCCGCCTTATTTTATTTTTAGTTTAGCTAAAAGCTTTTTCTAATTTTCCAATGCTATACAT